>JAHLJT010001774.1:54075-80537 GCA_031308135.1 Acheta domesticus
TAATGTTGTGTGTAAAAGCACAGAAAACATTAAGGCTTAGATTCTATTACTTCTATGAAAATTACTCTCTGAAAATGGAATTCGTTCATTCGCGTTCCATAGATTGGTTGCAAATATTTCCCACATAAAAACATAGAAATAGGTAAATAATATTTCAATGTGCAGGCCAGAGTATGCTGAATTGAATGCTTTTTATTCTAAAATGCTAGAGCAACCGAGAGCTGAGCAATTTAGGAAAGAGTAAATATCTGCGAACGGGAAAAATGGCGCACAGTGCGAAACAAAATGGCCGCCATTTGTATACCGATACAATAAAAAAAAAGTTAAAGTTAGGTTTTGAACAGTCAAAACATAAGGAAATTTATGCACAAAAATATGACTTTTTTCGAGATGATCGAGCGACCAGTGCTGGACCACTTAAAATAGATTGACCCCTCAACCTATTCAGCAAGGGAGGCCCTACCAGTAGCTAGGCTACCACTGACATAGCTCTCAGGCTCAGGAGTACTCAAGCTCCACACCAACTGCAAGGTCGTGTACTCCCTATTATTATTATTATTATTATTATTATTATTATTATTATTATTATTCCATTACATCACGACTAAAGATGTTATGAGTCGGCTGAATATAAAATCTACTCCAGGTTGCAACCAGCTACCTAAGGAGCAGATCTAGGTGACTATCAGTGCCTCTACAATACTTTACGCAAAATGTGGGCTGTTCCAAATAAAGCAATTTCTTGCACTTCCCAGTCTTTTGAATTACCTGGGAGTTTAGACAAGTTCTTACTCAAATTTTGCGGAACAAATCCCAGAGCTCCGATAACTATCGGGACGACCTGTGCTTTTACGCCCCACATTCGGCTGATCTCGATTTCCAAACTCTTGTATTTAAGACGTTTCTCTGCCTCCTTGGTAACGACGTTTTGATCGCAAGGTACAGCAACATCGACAAGTAAACACGATTTTTTCTCCAAATCCCGGATAACTATATCCGGTTTGTTTGCCGCTATCGTGCGATCAGTTTGAATTTGTTGGTCGTACAATATCGTACACAATCCAACAGACGTCACCGGTTTCGGTGAGTGTTCGTACCACTTGGGGCATGTGTTTGGAACTTCGAGGGCGGTACAGATCTGCCAGTGGAGGTAGCTACACACCCTGTCATGTCTTTTCAAGTATTCGGTCTTTGCTAGGATTGGACAAGCTGAGACAATATGATCAATGGTTTCTACTTGCTCCTGGCAAATGCGGCATTTATCATCTTGGGAAATTTTGAGAACCGCTTTATCATAATGTCGTGTTCTCAAGGCCTGATCTTGGGCAGCTATTACAAGTGCTTCCGATTCTGGCTTCATTCTTCCCCTTTTAAGCCACATAAATGATTGATCTTTATTGATCTGCACCTTGTCCATTCTTTTTAGGTATTGTCCGTGGAGTGGTTTGTCTCTCCACGATTTCTTTAACATTTTTTGTGTCTCACATTTCATGTTTAGCAGCATCAGAAGTTCAGTGTCTGTGTTATTCGACGTGTCTTGCCTAGTTTTCTTCGCAATGCTTCTTGCTACACTAACAATGCCTCTGTTTCCCATTCTTCGGTCAGATTTCATGACCTGCCTCATTAGAGGGTCATCTTGATGGCTGACTACATACTTTCCCATCCCGACTATTGCGTTGTGCCAGGAGGCCTCAATTTGTCTGAGGCCTCTTCCTCCTTCCTTACGTGACACATAAAGTCTATGTATATCAGCTCGAGGGTGGGAAACATGATGCATTGTTAGCAGTTTTCTGGTTTTTCGATCCATGGTGCGAATTTCTTGCTCAGTCCAGTCCACTAGTCCAAAACTGTATTCGGCTACAGGCACCGCCAAACTACCTATTGCAGATATTTTATTCCTGGAATTCAGAGCGGACTGCAGGACCAGTCTCACTCTTCTATAATACTCCCTGCGAATTCTCTCTTTCATTGTGTCGTTCGAGATGGTCTCACATTCTTCAATGCCCAGATATTTGTAAGTTTTACCTGGCTCAAGATCTTGAATCACAGTGTGCGTATCAATTTCAATGTTCTCAGACGTTGTGAGTTTCCCTCTTTTTAAATTGATTTTTGCACACTTGTCAAGACCAAACTTCATGCAGATGTCATTGCTAAAGTCATTCACGACAGACAGCATTTGGGAGAGAATCGCTTCATTCTTAGCAAACACTTTCAGATCATCCATGTAAAACAAATGTGATACTGGCCTTTCATCACCATGGAGCTTGTAACCAAAGTCAGCTTGCGACAACTGTCTCGATAGTGGGATCAAACTAATGCAAAACAGCAGAGGGGATAGTGAATCTCCTTGAAAAATACCCCTGTTAATCTGAATACTTCTGGTTTCTACTGCTTCCTTTCCGCTGTGTATTAGTAACCTGGTACTCCACGACTTCATACTAGCCTTGCAAAATTCAATAAGTCTAGGATGAAATCGATAGATCTCCAGGGTCTTCAAAATCCAATCGTGTGGTACACTATCAAAGGCCTTTTGGTAGTCAATCCAAGCCATGCTCAAATTACGTTTGCGTTTCTTTACATCATTCAAGATGACTTTATTCAGTAGCAAGATTTCCTTACAGCCATAAGAGCCTTTACGACATCCTTTTTGTTCAGCTGGCATTAGATGATTCTTCTCTAGATGTCTGTACATTTTGTCAGCTATGGCTGCAGTTATAACTTTGTACAGTACTGGCAGACAAGTAATTGGCCTGTAGTTCTTCGCCAAAGAGCTGTCTCCCGCTTTGGGTAGCAAATACGTGATGCCGCGTGTGAGCCATTCCGGGAGTTCCTTTGGGTTTTCTAAAATTTTATTAACAGCCTTTGCTAGATGAGAATGTATTGCTGTTAATTTCTTAATCCAATAAATCTGGATCTTATCAATCCCGGGGGACTTCCAGTTTCCCATGTTCTTAATTGCTTGGAAGAGGTCCTCTTCCGAGAATTGGTGAACATCTTCCACTGTTTCTACAAGTTCATCGGCAGCATCAACTTCAGATTGAAGCCAAGATGCGTCTTTGTTGTAGGATCTGCTCTCCTCCCAGATTCCTGCCCAAAATGCTTCGACGTCATCTTTTGAAGGAGTAACAGCTTTGCCATTCGGTTTTTGAGTCAGATTGCGATAGAATCTCTTCGCGTCTGTTTCAAACAACCGGTTCTGTACACGGAAATCTATTCTACGTTTGTAACGTCTTATTCGTTGAGCCCATGCTTGAATTTTCTCTTTTAGCTTCTCAACTACCATTAGCCTGCTGGTGTCATTTTCAATTTGGTATTTTTGTTCAACATTGAATATTTTTCGTTGAACTTTAGAGGTGTGCGTTGATTTAGAAGATGCCTCAGCTAAGAGTGATATTTCACGCCGGGTGTCGGCTATCCGTTTCATAATTCTGTTCATCCATGGGGGTACAGAGCTGTTTACTCTGTTTTGCTGTCGGCCGTCGGTGTTCTTGGCTGGCCCCAAAATTATCTGAGATACTAGATATCCAGTTGCATATATGATGTGATTGATTTCAGTAATATCTAGATCTCTGCCTGGGGTCTCCACCACCTCATTTAAGACAGAATTCACTGTTTCTATCACTCTTTTAGCTTTGGCATTTTCGTATATTCTCCTCAACGGTTCGCGAGATTCAAACGGAAGTTGACTAACTCTTTCTATCTCGCGCCGAAGGAGATTTCGCATCATGTCCTTATCGTGTAATTCATTGCCAGATGAATTTTCACCACTGACGTGTGTTTCACTGGAAAGAGATGAACCTTCCACGGGATCATCATTTTCAAGTTCTACATGTTCGTCATGTGGATTGTTCGAGCGAAGTACATACTCCGCATTTCTCTCAATGTCAGCAAGTTGTTCTGCTGTGAATTTTCCACTGCTGAGTATGTATCGTCGTTGACTGGCAAGCTTCTTTGAGTCTAGGGTAGGTCTCATATCTGGGTTCCGCTCTCTCCATACCTTGAAAACTTCTATTTCTGAGCCCCCATTTTTCGCTTTTGCATAGTAAAAGCACCACATCACCTCCTTTAATTCATCCCGGGTCCATCTCTGACGATGGCTTCGAGCTACTGCCGGCTCTGGGTCCCTGGGACTAACATCCGTGGGATGGCCAGACGTCGACAAGGTGACATTAGCTCGGTTTCTGAGCAGGTATGGGACATTGGTAGAACAAGGCACGTTAAGATTCATTACATTGCTTGTTCTATCCATTTTGCTCATTGGTTTGAATTGAAGATTCGCAGGACGCAAGTTCGAGTTCACAGATCACACTTAACCCTCGGGTTGTTTCCTGCCATCCGTTACTGCGACCCACAGTGGCCTCGGGGCATCCCCCCGCAGGGCCCAGCAAGGGGTCCCTCCGATCGCCAGTCGGCATTACTAAACCCTACGGGATTTTCACTGACTGCTGAAGGCAGCCTCCTTCGCTGGCTAATGCAAGGTTCGGGCCTCCACTCTAATCAGTGGCCTGGTGTGCCAACCCAGTTTCTCTCCTGTACCCTCTATGGGCCGACAACAGGAAGTCCAAAGGTTCATGACCCTTCCCTCTCTACTTACTTCCCACTCTCCTCAAAATGGAGTACTTCTTCGTCTGACCCCTCACCTTCAACCTATTCAGCAAGGGAGGCCCTACCGGTAGCTAGGCTACCACTGACATAGCTTTAAGGCTCATGGGGGTACTCAAGCTCCACCACCAACTGCAAGGTCGTGTACTCCCTAGGTGGAGTTATTATTATTATTATTATTATTATTATTATTATTATTATTATTATTATTACTAGTAGTAGTAGTAGTAGTAGTAGTAGTAGTAGTAGTAGTAGTATGTAGTAGTAGTAGTAGTATCCGAATTCGAAGTTTTTTTGCTTTACTCAATCGGTTACGCCGATATGGACCCTAGTCTTGCATTCCAGACGTAAGTGTAAAATACAAAATTGTTTCCAGTTGTTGATCTTCGAGTATACATGATGGGCTACTGACGTTTTGAATGAAATCGGGGGTATTGAATTTAAGAATAATAATATTAGCTCTCCTTCTTCCCATTTTTAGAATGTTTCTTGCGTCATGGCTCTCACTTCACTGTAAGAAATTTGAAGAATAGACCACAAATGCAATACATTTCACTTGTAATCTACAGTTTGCAGAATTAATTTCATATAGATTGTAATTTCAGGTTCCATTATCCTCTGTAAACCCAAATGTTAGGTAATGGTATTTGTTACGCCTTAACGCTCCAACAAAAATTTTTGTAAACGTAATTTCATTACAGTGGTCACGCGGAAGAGTAAGCAGTAGGGCCTAAGCCTTGTCATAAATAAATATATTATTATTATTTTATTATATTATTATTTTATTAATTTTATTCATTATTATATGCGTATCGGTCATTGGTGACCACGCTATTCCGAGGTCCTGTTATATTAATCCCAGAGAGGTTGTGTGTCATTATAAGGATCAGCTTTATTCCTTGGTAAGACAAAAACTCTATTCTTTAAATTACAACAAAGATAATTTCTTATTAATGAAGATACGAGATCTCGCGTCTCCACGAGTTCTTTTGAGACATTAGTCTTTTTTGCTCTGAAGTGTGAAGTGTGTTATTTTCACGGAGAGACTTCAATTGTGGCGTTGTGAAAGTAGCATACAGATTTAAAAAGTACATACAAATTTTATTTACAAAAAATATACACAAAATGAATTGAACTCCCCCACACACACTTTCCGGTATTTCCCGACCGGCAGCCGCGATCGTACAGTCTTGTGGGAACACCGCATTTGAGAGGAGGCCCGCCTCGAGCGCACGCTCCTGCCGCGCCACTGACTTTCGTCATCCGTGCAACGCTGCAGCCTGGATGTGAATATTTTGTAAAAGTGCGGAGTCTTCCAGAACAAAACCCGCCGGCGGCAGCGAGACGGTACAATTTACTCCCATCGTCTCACCCCCACGTGACCACCGTTGAGCGTGGGAGGAGGGCATGTTATCACCTGATAACTAGCTGCACAAGCCGAACCGGCGTCATGTGATTCTAAAAATATCTGCAACCCCCAACGCTGTGGCTGCTCGCTACCCATTCTCAGGTATGCCAGACTTCCGCTCCCTGCTCTCACGCAGGGCAGCCAACGTGACGCTACACAATAATGTTCTCTTTACAGGAATCTTTTACGTTTCTGACGCTGCCCAGGCAACATTACTGTAATCGTTAATATAGGCTTAACCTTGTAGTTCAAACCAGGGACCGAAAAGTTATTGACTACCGTAAAAATACCGGTAAAATACCGGTATTTTTTCATACCGGTATAAAATACCTTTATTCTTTTATACCGGTAAGATACCTTTATAGGACGTCTATACCGATATGGACGTCCATAAAGGTTATGCCGGTATTATACCGGTATTTTCGAAGGAAATAGTGTCGCGTTCGCGTCCCCACACACCGCATTCGCTCCCCAAACGCGCGTTCGCTCCCCCAAACGGCGTTCGCTCCCCCAAACGCGCGTTCGCTCCCCCAAACGCGCGTTCGCTCCCCAAACGCACTTTCGCGTGTCCACACGCGCGTTCGCTCCCCGAAACACGCCTTCGCGTCCCAGACTATTATAATAATTCTTTCTCAACCAACAACAAGAACTCGACCTAGGTATGGTGGTGACGAAAATATGCCAACGTTGAGACTCGAACCCTAGGACCCCGGGTCAGAAACTCTGCGGAGTCCATTATTGTTCCTCTGAGCCATCTCAGCGTAAAAAATCAGAATGTTTCCCCTCCGAAACCTGTACGATTATACTGAAATACCGGTATTTTCTCATGAAAATACCGTATTTTCACGAGAGAAATACCGGTAAAATACCTCTAAATAGAGGTATTTTCCCGGTATAGACGTCGAATAAAGGTAAAATACCTCTAAAAATACCGGTATTTGACGTCTTATACCGGTATTTTTAAGGTATTTTAAATAAAGGCATAATAAAGGTAAAGGTATTTCTATACTGATATACTCAGCGAATGGAAATGGTATATTCATCTTTGTTGTTTAATGATTTGTTCTCTCTTGCAGTAATAACCTGCAAGAGATAGCTGTTGAGATACAATAGGCTGAAATATTCAGAACGTGTTCATATTATTACTTTTCCGTATACGCACTTACATACGGAGTAATATACCTAATGCTACGTTACGTAATGCTGCAGAAATCGATTTCGAGATTTTAACGGAAGTACGCGTTTTGGGGTTCCCTGATACCGAAAAAGTGTGTTTTATTTTTCAAAACGTCCGTCCGTCCGTCTGTCTGTCTGTCCGTCAGTCTGTGAACAATCCTAGCGCTTAAACCATACGCGCGATTTCTTCCAAAATGATAGTCTCCGGTCAATCTGCGTCCACTCAAGGCGCCGTGATTTTGAAAAACTTTCTTCAAAATTTGGGGGTACTTACATAAAGCCCCTCAGTCATTTTCAAACTTTTCTCAAAAACTGCTCCAAATTTGTTCTTAAATTTCTTGTAAGAATAGAGTAAAATACACTTATTAAAGTGGCATAGGTCTCCTTTTCAAGTTTGAATTTTTTTCGGCGTCTTCCTACAAGTACAAAATTGAAGACAGAGATTTCTCACAATATTGCGTGCAACACGTGCAATTTTTAAAAAAAGATAGAAAAGCAAGATTTTCTCAAACACGCCTACAAATTTTTTCTTTAAACTTTTGGTAGGGGTAATGCTAAATGTACTCTATGAAGTGACATAATTGCCATATTGCTCTATTCTTTTGTTTTTTTTTTAAAATTGCAAAAAGTATTTGTTTACTTGTGTCTCACGTCGTTAGCAGCGTCGTTAATAGTTCACTAGCAGCGAATTGTTCACATTATATATTTATTAGTACATGTGCATTACATTTACATTAACGGCAATTTGTTCACATTATTATATTAATGTGTATATGTGCTTTAAATAATGTCAAGTAAAAGTTTCTCGAGAACTCAACCGTTTTCTGTAAAAAACTAGCTCAAAATTCCGCATTTTCAGAAATGCTCAAACGCCATTTTCTCGTAAATTACTCCAAGTTTTTTCTTCAAACTTTGTAACGGATAGTGCTAATTGCACTCTTTATATGACGTCAAGTTCATTTTGGGGTATTTTTTTGTTTTTGCAAAAATTACACAAATGTATTTTTTTTTCAAGATCTCTCACCACTTTTAAAATGCACATTGTCCACTATTGTATTTGTGAGTCTAGGTGCTTCAAATGACATCAAATGAAGTTTTTCGAAAACGCAAAAATTTTCTGTGAAAAGAGCTTCAATTTTCGCATTTTTAATAGAGCTTAAACATCTTTTTTTAAACGGCTACAAATTTTTCAAGAAATTGCCGTTTAGGACGAGGTTTTTACTGTTCTTAAAATAATGTAAATATTATTACAAAAATTAACATTTCCGTTTTACCATTAGGAAACCGAAAAATTAAGAAAATGTCAAAAAAATGTACTTTGGGTGGCGATATATGGCAGCTGGCAATGAGTATGTGGCAATTCCGAAAATCAAGCCGAGACCGAAGGAAATAGGCTTGATAAAAACTAATACGGAAAAGTCTGTGCCATTCTGTAGCACCACTTGTTTTCTATTCCGTTTACACATTTAAGTGACCTAATTTTGGTTTGTGCTTTATTTGTTCTTTCATTTTCTTACGCACCCTTTCTATAATCCGCTACAGCGCACAACAGGTTCTCTCTTTTTACTTTGAGCTCAATAGCTGAATTTTATATAAATGCTTTCTGGGGGACAATTATGATGAACCACTTCTGTTATTTGTGATGCTATAGATTTGGTCCAGCACCTACAATCATTCGCACAATGACACAGCATAAATTGTTTTCAGCATAATTGGAAATTACAGAGGTCTTTCGAATCGCTGTGTGAGCGATTATGATGCAAAGGGTTGAGGCAAGATGAAGTCAATGGTTTGGTTTCAAACAAGGCATGCATTAAAGGCGTCTTTGATTCTCTCACCTCTAGCAGGAAAAGGAATTGAGGAAAGGTTCTTTGTCCCTTCGCTTCGCTGTTGTATAGTTTGACCTCCGTACCTCGACGTTTGAAGTGCAGGGACATTATCAACATTCTGAACCTAAGCAGTTATGAACTCATAAAGGTCACTGCCACATACGACGTGTCTTAATACATTAATTCAATGACATTGACTAAGTTACGAGGGAAAATCAATAGTTGTGTATTTATAACCGGAGTTTAACATCAAATTTAACTTCGCCTACCAAACAAATAAATATTAGCATTTCCTTAATATCTACCGGCTTGAATTTAGACATGTTTGAACAGTTCTATTGGTTGCACGAGACACTTAAAAGCCGGTTCTTCGGTCTACAGGAATTCCGTTGAGACAGCTACAGTAGTAGCGGGCCGTAAACGTGTGCCGATGATATATTTTACAACTGGAAGCGGGTGAAAGTTGCTCGGGAGGAGCCGAATGTCTGGACGGGACCGGTCTCCGCTGCTCACCATCGTCAAATCCAGCACCATCACCAGCCTCATTCCTAACTTCGTCATCATCGCCACCACCACCCCACTTTGACCATCACCACCACTACCATCATCATTATCATCATCGTCGTCGTCGTCGTCCTCATCCTTCCATTACTATTATCAACACTACCCCTGCCACCACCATCACTTCCACAACCTCTGCTACCGACAAGACCACCTCCGCTACCACCGCTGCCACTGCCACCCACACCATCATCACCACCATTACCACAAACAACGCTTCCGCCTCCAACGCCATCACCACCACCACTACACAAACAACAACACCACCACCAATACCATCACCACTACCAACAACAACAGCAACAACAACAACACTACCACCAATACCACCATCAACCACTACCCTCGCCATCAACCGTTACCTTCATCACTTCATCTAATATTCATGAATTCCACTGCCACCATCACAACCTCACCACCTCATCACCGCCGCCATCAGCAGCTGCACCGCTACAATCATCGCCACTTCCAACGCCACCACCACCACCACCATCAAGAATACCGCTCTCATCATCTCCACTACAACCCCCCTCATAGCTTCATCATAAATAGGTGCAGCGCTACCGCCTACCCGTCCTCGCTCCTCCGCCGCGGAGCAGTCGTAGTCGCCCTCCTCGCCGCCACATACCGCTTCGCGCCGCGCCGCGCCGGCTAAAGCCGCTGTATAAACAGGGCGCCGAAACTGCGAGTTGTAGCGCCACCCGCGGCCAACGCTCTCTGGCGCCGGGTGCCTCGCCGCCTCTGCGCCTCGCGCCGCGCGCCCTCCGCTGCGCGGACGCCACCAGGAAGCCACTGCGCTCCCATAGCGATTGCTTCTCATAAACGACGCTGCACACCACTTTCGGATTTTAAGAAGAAAATTCTCGGGCGGAAATACAGTTGTAGGATTGCAAAAACAACAACAATAATAATAATAATAATAATGATAATAACAACAATAATAATGTAACAATTATTGGACAGGCAAAGAGAATAAATAAATTCAAATATTTGGGAGAAATAATTCTAGAAAATGGCCTAAAAATTTGCTTTAGAAGAAAGGGTACACAAAATGGAGAGATCATGAGGCATAACCAGGAACATTACAACAAAAAGTCTCTATCTAAAAACTTGAAAATACATCACTACAAAACAGTAGTAAAACCAGAATGTCTTTATGCAAATGAATGCTTAGTAATGAACCAAATTACATAAAGTTGAAGTCCTAGAAAGAAGAATTATTTCGCAAAATTCCTTCTTCGGTCCGATAAGAAACTCAGAAGTATGGAAATTAAGAAGTAATGAAGAGGTTTATCGTACTACAGAAACATAACCGAAACATTACGGAAGAGGTAATTTTTTGGACATTTATATGGAATGGACGACAACAGATTAACCAATCAGATTTTTAAATACTTTTGAATCAAGAAGTCGTCAATAGCCTGGATTAAAGAAGTTAGGAAAGATTGGAAAGATATAAGAGATATAAGTGAAAGAGAAGCAGCAAAAAGATGTTTAAGAAGACAGTGTTAGAAATGGAAGAATTCCAGGGCAGGTAAGATAAGACAGGTTCAAAATGGTCCGAGGAGAGAAAAATGATACACAGTGAGAAGATGAAAGAGTACTGGAGGAAGAAGAAAGAAGGACAAAGGATGAAGCCAATGAAAATTTGTTGCCGGATTGCCGATACTCTGCGGTAAAATATCACTCTTAGCCGAGGCTCTTCTACATCAACGCACACCATAAAGTTCAACGAAAGATATTTAATGTTGAGCAAAAATACCGAATTGAAAATGACACAAGGAGGCTAATGGTAGTTGAGAAGCTAAAAGAGAAAAATTCAAGCATGGGCTCAAGAAATAGACGTTACAAACGTAGAATAGATTTCCGGGTACAGAACCGGTTGTTTGAAACAGACGCGAAGAGATTCTATCGCAATCTGACTCAAAAACCGAATGGCAAAGCTGTCACTCCTTCAAACATGACGTTGAAGAATTTTGGGCAGGATCTTGGAGGAGAGGAGACCCTACAACAAAGACGTATCTTGGATTCAATATGAAGTTGATGCTGTCTCTGAAACATGTGGAAACAGTGGAACATGTTCAAGGATTCTCGAACGAGGACCTCTTCCAAGTAATTAGAGAACATGGGAAACTGGAAATCCCCCGGGATTGATAAGATCCAGATTATTGGATTAAGAAATTAACAGCAATACAATCTCATCTAGCAAAGGCTGTTTATAAAATTTTAGAAAACCCCAAAGGAACTCCTCGAAATGGCTCACACGAGGCATCACGTATTTGCTACCGAAAGCGGGAGACAACACTTTGGCGAAGAATACAGGCCAATTACATGTCTGCCAATACTGTACAAAGTTATAACTGCAGCCATAGCTGACAAAATGTACAGACATCTAGATAAGAATCATCTGATGT
Source organism: Acheta domesticus (assembly GCA_031308135.1). NCBI lineage: Eukaryota > Metazoa > Arthropoda > Insecta > Orthoptera > Gryllidae > Acheta > Acheta domesticus. The sequence continues at coordinate 66,066 of JAHLJT010001774.1, forward strand.
CAGATGAACAAAAAGGATGTCGTAAAGGCTGTTATGGCTGTAAGGAAATCTTGCTACTGAATAAAGTCATCTTAAATGACGTTAAAGAAACGCAAACGTAATTTGAGCATGGCTTGGATCGACTATCAAAAGGCCTTTGATAGTGCAGCACACGATTGTATTTTGAAGACCCTGGAGATCTATCGATTTCATCCTAGACTTATTGAATTTTCCAAGGCTAGTATGAAGTCGTGGAAGTACTAGGTTACTAATACACAGCGGAGAGGAAGCAGTAGAAATCAGAAGTATTCAGATTAACAGGGGTATTTTTCAAGGAGATTCACTATCCCCTCTGCTGTTTTGCATTGGTTTGATCCCACTATCTAGACAGTTGTCGCAAGCTGACTTTGGTTATAAGCTCCATGACGAAGAAAGGTCAGTATCACATTTGTTTTACATGGATGATCTTAAAGTGTTTGCTAAGAATGAAGCGATTCTCACCCAAATGCTGTCTGTCGTGTATGACTTTAGCAATGACATCTGCATGAAATTGACTTTTGACAAGTGTGCAAAAATCAATTTAAAAAGAGGGAAACTGACAACGTCTGAGAACATTGAAATTGATAGACACACTGTGATTCAAGATCTTGAGCGAGGTAAAACTTACAAATCTGGGCATTGAAGAATATGAAACCATCTCGAACAACACAATGAAAGAGAGAATTCGCAGGGAGTATTATAGGGGAGTGAGACTGGTCCTGCAGTCCGCTCTGAATTCCAGGAATAAAATATCTGCAATAGGTAGTTTGGCGGTACTGTAGCCGAATACAGTTTTGAACTAGTGCACTGGACTCAGCAAGAAATTCGCACCATGGATCAAAAAACCAGAAAACTGATAACAATGCATCATGTTTCCCACCCTCGAGCTGAGCTGATTTCCATAGACTTTATGTGTCACGTAAGGAATGCGGAAGAGGAATCAGACAAATTGTGGCCTCCTGGCACAACGCAATAGTCGGGTTGGGGAAGTATGTTGTCAGCCATCCAGATGACCCTCTAATGATGAAGGTCATGAAATCTGAACGAAGAATGGGGAACAGAGGCATTGTTAGTGTGGCAAGAAGCATTGCGAAGAAAACTAGGCAAGACACGTCGAATAACACAGACACTGAACTTCTGATGCTGCTAAACATGAAATGTGACACACAAAAAATGTTAAAGAAATCGTGGAGAGACAAACCACTCCACGAACAATATTTGAAACGAATGGGCAAGTGAAGATCAATAAAGATCAATCATTTGTGTGCTTAAAAGGGGAAGAATGAAGCCCGAATCGGAAGCACTTGTAATAGCTGCCCAAGATCAGGCCTTGAGAACACGTCATTATGATAAAGCGGTTCTCAGAATTTCCCAAGATGATAAATGCCGCATTTGTCAGGACACGTAGAAACCATTGATCATATTGTCTCAGCTTGTCAATCCTAGCAAAGACCGAATACTTGAAAAGACACGACAGGGTGTGTAGCTTCCTCCACTGGCAGATCTGTACCGCCCTCGAAGTTCCGAACACATGCCCCAAGTGGTACGAACACTCACCGAAACCTGTGACGTCTGTTGGATTGTGTACGATATTGTACGACCAACAAATTCAAACTGATCGTACGATAGCAGCAAACAAACCGGATATAGTTATCCGGGATTTGGAGAACAAATCGTGTTTACTTGTCGATGTTGCTGTACCTTGCGATCAAATCGTCTTTACCAAGGATGCAGAGAAACGTCTTAAATACAAGAGGTGGGAAATCGAGATCAGTCGAATGTGCGGCGTAAAAGCACAGGTCGTCCCGATAGTTATCGGAGCTCTGGGATTTGTTCCGCAAAATTAGAGTAAGAACCTGTCTAAACTCCCTGGTAATTCAAAAGACTGGGAAGTGCAAGAAATTGCTTTATTTGGAACAGCCCACATTTTGCGCAAAGTATTGTAGAGGCACCGACTGTCCCTAGATCTACCCCTTAGGTTGCTGGTTGCAACCTGGAGTAGATTTCATATTCAGCCGACACATAACATCTTTAGTCGTGATTTAGAGGAATAATAATAATAATAAAAATAATATTTTTTGAGTCACATGTACAATTTCAATCGAGTATGACGAGTCAGTTGTGATATATGTAGGTACACATATCTTCCTGAGCTCCAGATTTCCTACTTTCTATTACTACATAGTATTATGAATAAAGGTAAGAGTAGCATTTAATTTCAGAAAATAAGAAATGTTCATCTCTGTGTGAAAGAACTGCAAGTGGCACTCAATTTTGATTTTGAATAGTCTGCTAAGAAATAATTAACCCTTCGCTCATATCATATCTAAGAAAAGGGAGCTCAAGGAGATTTGGGCAGCGGCTTAACCCTGGAATGATAAGGCCCCACGAAATTTTCATTTTTGATTTCTCTGATAATAAAATGGATAATAGTAGAGGGAGTAAGAGGAAGTAAGAGGAGAGGTTACGCAGGTGAAAGTGATTGGTGAGCGCGGGAGCGAGACCTCCCCCCAATTGCACTGGACGCTGGCTCTGTCAGACCTGTGAACGCTGACGAGCCACGCGGTAGCCACTCACGGGAATGAACAATAGCATTTTTTAACGAATTTTTTACCGCGAAAATTAATTCTAATTTATGGTATCTTTTATTGTGAAGAATTTTACGTCAGTAGGAAGAGATTTATTTCTAATAAAACCTTTTACTTTTAATAATGTTTTTAGACCCTTATACTTATTTTTGCGGGGACAACTACATAATATTTTGCGGGGGAAAACATATAATACATTTACGTAATGTAGGCATTTCCTATCAAGCACATTGAAATTCATGTTCATATTCTTTTGACATTACTACACCTTTATTATAGAAATGCAAGCAATGCACACATTTTATTACGTGTCATGGAAATGAAATCGCCCACTTTTTCTACATAAGCAGGTGTATGAAAACAGTGATGTCGTTAATCAATTAAAAATCACTATCGGATGTTCCACGTAAATTGTCGTTGCCAAATTGCAATTGTTAATATTGTTGAGACAATTTGTAAATTGTTGCAATTTTGTGATAATCGATGAAAAAAACTAGGGAACCCTGATTGGAAATATTGCAAAAACATAATTGCCTTTATTTTTTGTATATTTTTCAAAATTGCCATTTTCTGTTACACTACTGACAACATTATGGCAATCCCTTCTCAGTGATGCTATTTGCAAAATTTTCATAATTGATATCGATAATATTTTTAATAATATAAACAGCAAATGTTTATTTTTTGTTTGTGAGAATCTTCACTCAAGTTAAATATTTTATTAATTATTTTTGAATAACCACCTGCTAAAAAAAGCATAAATTTAAGAAGAAAAAACTTAAATCTTATAATATAATTCAATGTAATTTTTTTTTAAAACAAGCTATTAAGAAAGTAACAAAAACAACTATGATAAAACTTTAACTATATATAATTTGAAGCTAAGAAATTTCAATGCTCTTACAATTTTCCAGTTAAAATATTTAAATGGAATCTTATAATGATTATGATTATGGTTTAAAGGCGCTTCAACATCTGTCATTGGAGCCCATGTCAAACACTTAAATATATTTTATTAATTATAAGGTAAATTGAGTAAAAAATAGTAAAGCCTGACTAATTATGAAATAAAATAACTGGCAAAGACAATGTTTCATGAACTATAGAAAATCAGTTCATAGAAGGCATTTTAATAATCACCCTAATCTCTCAGATTAGATTATAAAGTTCATTTTCTCGAAGAAAGACTCTGCGGAGAGAGGATTCGTCGTTACCCAACAACTCTTTCAGAGAGTCAGCAAGGCGATGCCTTCTCCGAATACCGCTCAAATTATAGCAGTGCCCGAGAGCATTCTATACGGTAAGGTCTGTTCATTTCTCGCAAATGTGGAGTGGGTCACAACGCGATAAGATGTGCTTGTAAGAAGTGGCAGTGCCCGATCAGAAGGCGAGTGAAAAATTACCTCCTCGCGCCTTGAGCCATGCGTGACGACCAGGGTTTTATGGAGTTCTTGATCCTCGTGTTTGAAATAAGAATTCTGTCACTCTTTTTGCCATGCACTCAGAATGCAACATTGCATAAAATACTTGCTGTCAAGCACAGGTACCACCATCGAGATGGCTATCTTTGGCTTCCTACTAGCCAATTTTGCTATCTATCCTGCTGTTTTATTTCCACTTATTCCCACGCTAGCAGGATAATAACATATTAAAATGATAGAGAATTAATCGATGTATTTGACCTGTGTCTATTGAAATCTGTATGTATAATGTAGTAGTGGGAGGATGTCGAGAAAATATTTAATGCTTTTGTTCTATATTCCGAAGGTTTTATTGAAGATTGGACAAATTACTTCGAAAATTATACATGCCAAGAAGGTCATCTTAATAGAAACGCAGAAAATCTACGAGTATATGATTAGAATCAGTCATTTCAATAACAAAACTACTACCTTGTAATAGCAACAATTTCGTTAATTTGTTGTTCTTTCGAATGCGTCCCTCTGAAAGTAAATACTAAAATCCACTTAGCCCACATTTTCATTATCATTGTTCTTTCGCCATATCGATACCTAATTAAATTCTAAAAGAAATTTTCATCGTGCTTAAGAATCTTTACAATATCAAACTGCAAGTTCATTTTAAAAAGAAATTTGCACTACAGAGAATATGAGACAGGCGGAAAGAAATTGATTTTAGAACGATCCAGCATAAATTGGTAACATGTACGCTCATCTTTTCGATTAAAGAAGTTCACGATTCACTTAAGTCTTAACGACCGCCGACATATGATTTTACTATATTAATGTTACTATATTGTGTATATTCATGACCCCCCGATTCAACATACATAATCATGCATTTATTCTCACCAGGAAGATCGTAAAACGTTTGAAAAATCCATTGACCAGAAATGTAGAAAACTACATTATCTGTATTGTTTTGGTCTTTTATCAATATTGGGGAAGATTGAACTAAGCGATCTGTCAGTACATGAACATCCCTTTGGAAGTTGCAGATTTACTAACTTTGGTCGTCAGAGACCATTTTAAAGATTATATATGAGTAAAATATGATCTTAAATAGGTTTTGAAAATATGAAAAAAATGAAAATATATAAATAATTATCTATTTTCTATTTTATATAAATGTTTTTTGTAAAAAAAAAAGATTTTTCGTCTGTTACAAAATCGGTGGTACTTAGATATATTACAAAATTTCTCGTACTATCTGTGAGTGTTATAAGTGTAACTCACGTACTATACAAATATTAAGGGTATAATATCAAACTTGGCAATTTTTAGCTTTCATGATTTTTCGGGAGATGTGATCAATTCCATGATTATTATAATTTTTAACAATTGTTTGGACTAGTAACTTCACATCTCCTCTTAATAAAAGGTGCTTGAAAAAGTTCTTGCTCTTTCCTAATGGTTGACGTTATCAGAACTACCTGCAGGTAATTTCCGATGCGAACGCATTTACAAGGCAGTACTGTCGGTAAGCTTGAACGTCAGAGTGCCTTTGTTCGCCACAATGTAAACAACGTTTTGTTTCTGAATGCTAAACATGTTGAATTTTGTACGAAGAAAAGAGTATTTGCGGGGCATTTTATTGCACTACTTTATTCAGAAGAAATCGAAGCACACAGAATTCATGTTGATATTTACCGTGAATATGCTCTGTCGAAAACGACAAGCAGAGACTGATTTCGACGCTTCAAAAATAATGATTTTCATCTCGGAGATTTAAGAACTCTCTGGCGCACCGAAAAACTTAAAAGACAAAGAGTTGGAAGTATTACTTAATGAGGCATGCCAGACGCTAGCTGACATCGCAAACTCGTTTGAAGGCATTAGGAATGATCCAGAAACAAGGGAATTGGGTGCCGAATGAGTTTAAGCCGAGAGACCTCGAACAGCGTTTATCTCACATGTGAGCTGCTGCTTCAACAGCAGAGAAGAAAAGTTTTTTTTGCATCATATCGTGACTGGTGATGAAAAGTGGATACAGTACGATCGATAAACCTAAGAGTAAAAGATCGCGGGGTAAGACGGCCATGCATCGACCGCATTGCGCAAAGCCAAATATCCATGATTTGAAGCTTCCCTCTGCATTTGGTGGGATCAGGTGGGTGTAATATATTACGAGTTTCTGAAACCAAACGAAACTATCACGGAATATCGCTATCGACTGCAATTGATGCGCTTGAGCCGTCTCCTAAAGGATAAAACGATCACTATACGAGCAGAGATACCACAAGGTGACTTTGTTTTTTGTTGTTGTTTTCAAAAATTTTTATTTTGAATAGGATACATGGCTCAGTTTAACATTACAAACTTTTTACACGTTTTTGATGCTTATTATCTACATTAAAAAACTAAACTATTTCTTCTTCGGAACTATTTCTTCTTCAGAACTATTTCTTAGGGAGAGGAAACCCACTGTGCACCTCACAAAGAATCATCTAAATTTGCAAATTGTATGTAAAGCACATGCTTGGGAAATCTATTTTTTATTCTGGTGGTGTTCCTGGGTGCTTTGCCTAGGATATTAGATTAGATTTCATTTATTATTAATTCTGCAATTAAATATTGGTGGCAGAATATCTTTAACATGCATTCAGCCTACATTGACTAACAATAAATTACAAGAGAGTAGTTAATTTAAAAACCACAACAATAATTACGAATAATAGTACATAATTTCACAGCGTAAACCTTACTCCACTTTATTTTACTCCACTTCACTTCACGGCACTGCACTTCACAACACTTAACTGTGATGCATTTCTTTGCCACCACTGTACCACACTGCATTGCACTACACGAATAGAAATAATGGCACCTGACGGTAGATATCGCTGTCGGCGATCAGGGATGCCCGTCGCCATCAAGCCCGCGGGCCACGATATTTTCGACGCGAAATGCTATGTTTCAACGGGTGTACATATCAGAGTCTTAAAGTTTGATTGGCTATTATTGCTGGGTCACACAGTGCAGTGACTTCTGTTTCCATTTGTTTATTTCATCGTCCCATGATGACTGTTGCAAATTCATGTCATGTCCAAGGTTGAGAATATTATTATTATTATTTAGTAGATACGTAGATAGTACGATTAAATATGTGCGTATCTACTATATAAAACCAGAATCAACAGAAAGAACTAACAACATTTTAATATTTTTCCTCTATATCACGACTAAAGATGTTATGAGTCGACTCAATATAAAATCTACTCCAGGTTGCAACCAGCTACCTAAGGAGCAAATCTGGGGAGTCTCCGTGCTTCTACAATACTTTGCGCAAAATGTGGGCTGTTCCAAATACAGCGATTTCTTGCACTTCCCAGTCTTTTGAATTACCTGGGAGTTTAGACAAGTTCTTACACAAATTTTGCGGAACAAATCCCAGAGCTCCGATAACTATCTGTGATTTTACGCCCCACATTCGGCTGATCTCGATTTCCAAACTCTTGTATTTAAGACGTTTCTCTGCCTCCTTGTTAACGACGTTTTGATCGCAAGGTACAGCAACATCGAACAGTAAACACGATTTGTTCTCCAAATCCCGGATAACTATATCCGGTTTGTTTGCCGCTATCGTGCGATCAGTTTGAATTTGTTGGTCGTACAATATCGTACACAATCCAACAGACGTCACCGGTTTCGGTGAGTGTTCGTACCACTTGGGGCATGTGTTTGGAACTTCGAGGGCGGTACAGATCTGCCAGTGGAGGTAGCTACACACCCTGTCATGTCTTTTCAAGTATTCGGTCTTTGCTAGGATTGGACAAGCTGAGACAATATGATCAATGGTTTCTACTTGCTCCTGGCAAATGCGGCATTTATCATCTTGGGAAATTTTGAGAACCGCTTTATCATAATGTCGTGTTCTCAAGGCCTGATCTTGGGCAGCTATTACAAGTGCTTCCGATTCTGGCTTCATTCTTCCCCTTTTAAGCCACATAAATGATTGATCTTTATTGATCTGCACCTTGTCCATTCTTTTTAGGTATTGTCCGTGGAGTGGTTTGTCTCTCCACGATTTCTTTAACATTTTTTGTGTCTCACATTTCATGTTTAGTAGCATCAGAAGTTCAGTGTCTGTGTTATTCGACGTGTCTTGCCTAGTTTTCTTCGCAATGCTTCTTGCTACACTAACAATGCCTCTGTTTCCCATTCTTCGGTCAGATTTCATGACCTGCCTCATTAGAGGGTCATCTTGATGGCTGACTACATACTTTCCCATCCCGACTATTGCGTTGTGCCAGGAGGCCTCAATTTGTCTGAGGCCTCTTCCTCCTTCCTTACGTGACACATAAAGTCTATGTACATCAGCTCGAGGGTGGGAAACATGATGCATTGTTAGCAGTTTTCTGGTTTTTCGATCCATGGTGCGAATTTCTTGCTCAGTCCAGTCCACTAGTCCGAAACTGTATTCGGCTACAGGCACCGCCAAACTACCTATTGCAGATATTTTATTCCTGGAGTTCAGAGCGGACTGCAGGACCAGTATCACTCTTCTGTAATACTCCCTGCGAATTCTCACTTTCATTGTGTCGTTGGAGATGGACTCACATTCTTCAATGCCCAGATTTTGTATGTTTTACCTGCTCAAGATCTTGAATCACAGTGTGCATATTAACTTCAATGCCCTCTGATGTTGTCATTTTGCCTCTTTTTAAACTGATTTTTGCATATTTGTCAAAAGTCAATTTCATGCAAATGTCTTTGCTAAAGTCATTCACGACAGAACAGCATTTGGGTGAGAATCGCTCCTTCTTAGCAAACACTTTAAGATCATCCATGTAAACAAATGTGATACTGGCCTTTCATCGTCATGGAGCTTATAACCCAAAGTCAGCTTGCGACAACTGTCTAGATAGTGGGATCAAACCAATGCAAAACAGCAGAGGGTATAGTGAATCTCCTTGAAAAATACCCCTGTTAATCTGAATACTTCTGATTTCTACTGCTTCCTCTCCGCTGTGTATTAGTAACCTAGTACTCCACGACTTCATACTAGCCTTGGAAAATTCAATAAGTCTAGGATGAAATCGATAGATCTCCAGGGTCTTCAAAATACAATCGTGTGGTGCACTATCAAAGGCCTTTTGGTAGTCGATCCAAGCCATGCTCAAATTACGTTTGCGTTTCTTTACGTCATTTAAGATGACTTTATTCAGTAGCAAGATTTCCTTACAGCCATAACAGCCTTTACGACATCCTTTTTGTTCATCTGGCATCAAATGATTCTTATCTAGATGTCTGTACATTTGTCAGCTATGGCTGCAGTTATAACTTTGTACAGTATTGGCAGACATGTAATTGGCCTGTATTCTTCGCCAAAGTGTTGTCTCCCGCTTTCGGTAGCAAATACGTGATGCCTGGTGTGAGCCATTTCGGGGGTTCCTTTGGGTTTGTTAAAATTTTCTTATCAGCCCTTTATTAACATTTTTCGTCTGTGACCTTGGTGCGCCAAGAACGAAAAATCAAAGTTAGAGGGGTCCGCACCAGCGGGCCCTTCGCAGAGAAACGGCAGTCTGAGCGCGCCGTTTTCAATGTGCACGTGATAGTTCTGCGCGCTGTAAAAGTGAACACAGTGGATTTATTACACTGTTTTCCATTTTTCTTCACTGAGAATTGAAGAAAAAATGATATTAAACGGTTAGGAGGCACATAAAGCGTGTGACGTATCATTACACACGTTAATGGAAAAAAGAAAACATTTTGTAATTTGAGGTTTCAAAAAAATTTATTGTTGACTGTGGGTGAAGAAAAACAAAGCTAATTTTGCTTTTATTTTTATTATTTGGTAAGGGATTGTGGACAACAGTAGGGTGTAAGGATCTGAAATATTTGAGCGAAAGGATAAAGTAACAGGAAGAAAGTACATTGCAGTTAGGAAATGCTTAAAATTTTAAAACTTTTGGAACGGTGAATATTGTTGTACTGAGTGATTTGGCGTTCAAAATTTCAATCTAGAAACATAACAAGTCGCAAAAAATAGACATTTTACGTACAATGATTGAGTGTTTAGTAAAATTCCGTGGCACTCATCAGTAATGAACTAGCATTGAGAGGGCATGATGAATCTGAAGAGTCAAATGACCGTGGCAGTTTTGTACACTTATCGTTTTTCGGCAATCTAGATAGTGTGTTAGATGATCAGGCCAGAAACAATTCTTCTATAAATATAACAAACATGGCAAAGGACGAGCTGCTAGATCAGGCGTGTCCACGATTTCTGCTCCGCCTGTGTTCTGGAGCACCAAGTTCGCTCCGGCTGACGACGAAGCGCGCTTCAGTCCGGCTGTTTCCGGCACAGCCCGACGGGCGTCCCCGACTGCCAGTTATAATACTCTCTGGCCCTACCGCGCAACTTTTCTCGCCGAGCGACAGTCATTTACTGGATCGTTTCAATCGGATGAAATGCGACAATGTTTTAATGCAGTTCATGTAAAATCAAAGGGATTTTAATTTAATTTATTGCGCGGAATAAGTTCTTTTTATTTCTAGTTTGAAACATATAATTGAGGAAAACGGAATTTCCTGGATAAGAAGATTCACTTAAAGCAAACAAAGCAATTTCATAGTAACCAATTTTATTTGTTTTTTTTTTATTGTTTACAATTCGCTCGATGCGGGGCACAAAATTTCTTGTAGCCATCAACGCAAGGAATTGCGAAGACTCTCGTCGCTCAAACATCCTCGAAACTTCGATTTGATTAACTGCATAACAGAAAAGAAGCTCTCATATACATACGTGGATCCAAACATAGAAATTACTTTGCTGCGTGCATACGCAGTTTTGGGAACTCTTGTTGTGGAAAATTTTCATAAAACTCTAGAAAAGAGTTTCGCCGTCCGAAATTTATCTTTCTGTCTTGTGTGACATTACAAGTCAATCAACTCCAATTGCAAATGTTCCGGAACAGTCTCTGCCGAAATCGAAAATGGTGTCGCAAACAATGTAAATAACTGTTCTTGTTCTCTTACTTTCTTGAAGCGGTTAGAAAAGTTTTCTTTCAAATCTTGAATAACAGTGACATATTCTTCGAAACATGCACCTTCTTCCACAGTCTGAAGACAGTCTGAAAAGTGTGCTGCATTTCTATTCCTTAATTCCCACAGGAAAAGCTTTAATTCAAAGGCTTTTATTTTATCAAATAAATCTGTAATGAGAAGTTCTTGCCTTACATTGATATATTAAGGTCATTTAGATGGCAGGTAATGTCAGCAAAAGACCCTAATGCTGCCACCCACTTTGGGTCGGCTAGCAGTTTACATTCATCAGGTTTCTTTAAAATCCAAAAACAATTGTATTGCCTGCTAGATTGTATGTATTTGGAGGAAGTGAAGAAAGACTTTGGTAGATGTAGCTGATTTTATTTCTCTGCAAACCGATTAAACAACTGGCATAACATGTCGAAGTCAACTTCTCTTAATTTTACGATATGTTCCCCTTTCGAAATCTCAGCATTCCAGAAGATAAGCTATGGCATTTGCGTAATTTTTGTAAAAATCTTTTGATTCCATTGACATACCAATATTTGGTTAAATGACTTAATAAAAATTCCTACTTCTGTATTTGTGGAAAACTTACAGATTTAAAGGTTTAATTAACTGATAATTAATATTAATTAAACGATCGATTAAATGACGATTCTTTAATTAAATAAGTTATTGATTCTGAAATGATATTCGTGCTTTTACATCATGCCCCACCAGGAAAAAACATCACGAGCCGCCACTGATAGACACCTATATAACATCTATTTTCAGTTGAACAGAAAGGTTCTCACGGCAGTAAGGAAATCTTGCTACTAAATGACGTAATCCCGCTTAATGTAAGAAAGCAAAAACGTAATTTAAGCATGGCTTGAATTCACTACCAGAAGATCTTTGGCAGCGTACTTCACGAATAAAAGATAGATAAAAGACCAGTATCACATTTCTTTTACATGGATGCTCAAAGTATTTGCTAAGAATGAATTGGTTCTCTTCCAAACGCTGTTTGTCGTCAATTATTTTTTGCAATGACATTTGCATGAAATTTGGCCTTGCAAAATGTGCAAAAGTCACTTTAAAGAGGCAAAATCACAATGTCAAAGATCATTGAAGCTGATATGCACATTGTGGTTCATGATCTTGAGCCAGCTAAAACGTACAAATATCTAGGCACTGAAGAATGTGAGAACGCACTGTGGTCCAATTTGAACATTTACGAGGATATTGCTCTTTTGGAATTGAAATCCACTAAATAACCCTTGCATTATTAATTGTATATGCTTTTTGAATATTTTAACACTCATATGTACTGTTGGGTAATATACACACGATCCTATTATCGTTTTAACACTATTATTGCGACCGAATGAGAATAGACATTTAGTACTCTCTATTTAAATCAGTGTAATAAAATGTTTGATGTTTAAAGTTACATATAATATAGAAAACAATATTTAAAAAATAAAATAAAAGATAAGCACTTACTCAAATGGCTTATACTTCAAAGTCAATCTCTGAAGAATCTTCCGTACCCTCATTTTGGCCCTTGGATGCGTCTTCTGAATACTGGTGAACTCGTGGCAATTCTGGGGGATGTGAAGGCACTTTCTAGTTGTTACAATTGAACGATTGGGCAGACACGATTTCATAAGAACAACGTTGCTTATTTCGCGTATTTCGTTCGGACACACATGTCGTATATACTAGGATCCTAAGGAGAAAATTCTCATAAAGGTACATTGAGTGACGAGTACATTGAGTGACGATCAATTGTGTAGATACAATACCAAATATAACTATTGATAGATGCTCATTAACGTAATCTGCGCAGACAGCTGTCTCTGGGGATGCACTATCTATGCAGTATCTTCGTATTTTAGTAATGTTAGAATGAATGAGAAAATCAGTTATACCCAAGAAATCTGCTCAAAAGTAATTTCACTAGTGGATTGAATTTTAAGTAAGAATTTTCAGACCACGAATGGAATTTAGTTACTCTCTTTCACGAATAAAATTCATAATCTGATTAAATCATTGCAGTATTCACATACAATTAGAAATTACTGAAAAATGTTACTTTGTGGAATATTTCAGGAAATATTCTGATTACGGCTGATATAACGGCTCATAAATAGAAGCTGAACGGCTTGTACATAGAAGATGACCGCAGAAGAACTATGTTGCTCCAACGTGTATTTTCCTCGGATTTTCGTCTTCTTCACGGCGGTCGCATACGAAGTTGGGAATTTACCTCCGCCCTCCCCCGCGCCGCGCCGCGCTGGTTGCTGGACACCGGCGTCGCCGCAGTGGCTGACGGGGCCGCACACTGGGCCAGGAAGAGCCGAAACCTGGCCAAAACTTCCCTGTCCAAATTCCATTATTTCCATGGAAAGAAATGGATGGACATTGAATAAAGGGTTAATGGAATGCATATAAATATGTAACATCATCTATTATTCAACAGAAATAGATATTTATATTTTATACGGAGAGATATTTTGTCCAATTTTGTCATGTTATTTCATCTTCGCTGTTTAAAGTATTTTCACTTCCTTTTCTTTTTGAGACAAGGAGAGTAAATACATCCTTATCAATAATTCATCTAAAATCATTTCCTTTGGAGTTGCGTTACAGACCAACATTTTTGCATTGGAGTTGTTGTCAAAACGCTTCGTACCTTTTCGTCCATGATAATCAGAAACATGTCGCAGAAACAATATTACACAGAAGGCCACGGCCTTCTTGTTTCTTGAAAGAATCGCGATTCGAAACAAGAGTGAACCAAAGTTGTTTTATTTGATATTGCAGAAATTCTTCATTTTTCATTAGCTGATATGTTTATATTCAGAACTGAAGCTTAATTGATCTGCAATAAAGAATTTATAGAGGTTGAGGAATTTGCCATAAAACAATTTTTGTTTCTTATGAAGTGACAAAGTTGCATCGATACACAACAGGTAGCAAACATGTCCTTATCAGTGAAATAGTCTTCTGTTTGTACTGATTGTACCCAGTGCTACCATCAAAACTGCACTTGCTTATCCAATTAGAACTGAGTGCCGAAAGAAATACGGTGAGCGGAAATTATTGAATAAGAGAATGGCCGAATAGACTGCAAATTTACTTCGGTAACAGTTCTGTTAAGTGAAGTGATGCTAATATCTTGCCTTAACAGTCCCTACTTATTTGTATGTGAGGCACACTAAAGGTTCCCCTTTCGTTGAAACCAATCTCGGGCAACCAGGAATTGATATTTACTGAGCTGTTACTGAGTGAACCTCTGTTCTTTGACTACCATACGGACCTTATTTTTGTCCCGGGTTGGAGTTCTCAAGACCTTCATCAGCTAAGCTGTTTTCCCCCTTCGGAGCGCTGACGCATTTGGGTGGTGTATATGAGCATTGGTGAAGAAT
>JAHLJT010001777.1:0-12772 GCA_031308135.1 Acheta domesticus
ATGGCAAAATTTTTCTTGAAACTTTTGTAACGGATAGTGCTAATTACACTCTTTAATATGCGTAAAGTTTATTTTGAGTTTTTTGTTTTTTCAAAAATTACATAAATGTAATTTTTTTAAAGATCTCTCACATCTTTAATATGCACATTACCAGCAATTTGTAAAGATTATTATATTTGTGAGTGTAAGTGCTTCAAATAACTTCAAATAAAGTATTTTGAAAACTCAAAAATTTTCTGTGAAAATGAGCTTCAAATTTCGCATTTTTAGTAGCGCTAAAACGCCATTTTCTCTTAAACGGCACATAATTTTTAAAAGAAAATTGCCATTTAGGACTAGGTTTTTGTGTTCTTTAATATTCTAAAATTAATGTTTCCGTTCTACCAATAGGAAACCGAAAAATTAAGAAAATGACAAAAAAATGTACTTTTGGCGGTGATAGATGTAGCTGGCAAGAAAGAGTATGTGGCAATTCCGAATAGCTAGCGAAGACCCAAGGAAATAGAAAACTAATACGGGAAAGTCTGTGCCATTCTGTAGCACCACTATTAAAGTCTATACCATTTTCTTATATAGAACATTTCAGAAAAATTATACTGCAATTTATTCGGGGTGTGGCGTTGACTCCTTCCCTCAATGGCCTTCTCCAGGAATCAAATGGCACTGGGACGCGAACGTTAATGCTAGAATATTGACACCACCAATTTCCAATTGGTCCATCTTCCTTAAAATCGTTGATGACGCAGTTTGCTGAGTAATTACTGGCGCCATGTTGACCATTACGTGTAGGTGAAACCCAGGACTGTCATCAGCATAATCTAGCACACATTGATGCTCTTACACCACTAGGGAATGTCGTTCAAATTAGCTACGTCAAACTCACATCGATAATATACATTTACATTATGTACTTCCTGTCCCATTAACTGTTTGCATGACAAATAGCATTGCGCTGACTCTCTGGGTGCAAATCTTGAATGCCCATGACAAAACACGACCATGGTAGTGCAATAATTTGTTGTCAAATTACTAATGCGTTGTACTTGCGTTGGAAATATTTTGAAATGTAAAAGCTGTAAATAATTTTGATAATATTGAGCTTGTTCATGAATTTGGATCTATTATCTCCATTCGCCACAATTGTCAAAAATATGTACCAATAAATGATGATTTTACATCATGACCTACACATAAGATAATACTTTTCTTTACTGTATGTTGTTTTTTATTGTTATTTAAAAGGGTCAAAATGTTTTGATGTTACTGAAATAAATAAGAAGGGGTTTTAATTGTCGTAATTTTTATGCCAATAGTTTTCAACACGTTCAAAATGAAATAACTATTAGACAAATTATTTCATAATGAAGAAGATTTGAAAAAATGATATTAACAGCTGTCTGGAGAATAAATTATAATGACTACTATTCCTACAGTGCCAGTCTGTGGGACAGAAACCCGTCTGTGAGAGCAGAACACTCCAAATCGCTCTTTCCACTTGAGATGGATTATGCTTTTTTGGCTTCATGCCATCCGAAGCAACAGCTTTATCTACCATGCCAAACTTAATCTCCTGACTATTGCTGAATCTTCTGTGAATTGCTGGTCTCACCCCACAATTTTATAATATCGATATCAACCCCCCTGTTTTGGTGTCTGAGCTCAATTTTTAAACTCCATCTTATTTTCGCAAATTTTCTCAAAAGTCCTTACCAATTTAAACTACTGCTTGAATAGTAAACCAACATATGTATTCAGATCATAAACTGATCGACTAGTGTATCATTAAAGAGTGTAAATGAATATATGCACAATTGCAGAATACATATTTGGTCTATGCTCCTTAATTGTTCTATTTATGACAGTATATGTTTTCAGATTGCAAGATATCTAAAACTCAATTTTCACTATCTAAATATTATTTCGTTTTTCTTAAATATATTCAAAAGAATATTACACTTGAACTAGACAGAGAAATACTTTCTACAATTGGTTATATATTATTAGCGGCAGGTTACTCTGATCGATAGTTTTCCAATCAACACCAGCGTATGCTGGAGCAGTACCCAATAAACGGACAACGGACAGAGCGCGATCTTTCCCTCCTCTTCCTTGTCAAATCCTCATTTCTTTCTTATACACACACATGAACTATACTACCATATATGCCGAAAGACCAGAGCTTGTCCTAGATGGGGCGGTTCCGTGCTTGAGGGGAAATACCTGGTTGGGGAAAACTCCGCAAACCGACAGGTAGGTCGGCGCCGAATCTCGTCAACCAGCGGGGAAGACCACTTCCACTTGTCGAGGGAAAAAACGTGCACCATACCTATGGGTCGAATAGTCACCCTAGTTGACGAGCTTGGAAACACGAAAAATTAATCAATCAATTAATTCAATATTATTTCTATTCTGTTCAGTCTACACGATCAAGTGCAATAGACAATAAAATGCAATAGTCAATAAATGACGAAAATTCTTATTATATTCCGTCACTCTCCTAAGTCATTTCCCTGCAAGGCGTAGACCCTTAAGAAGGTAACTCCGTTCTCCGAGTCTACATTTGTAGGCGGGCGCTCATCTGGCACGAATTCCGCTCACGCAGCCTCTGCCGCCGTGGCCTCCGGCGACGTGCCTCGGCCCGGCGCCCCTCCGCCCACGGCCCGCGCCCGCCGCCCATGGAAATCACAGCGGCGGACTCTGCCCACGCCCCGCCCCCGCTCTCCACCCACACCCCCGCCCTGCGGCGACGCCCAGCGGCCTCAGCCACCGTTGCCGGCCGCTGGCACCCACGCCCTCGACGCCGCGCCTTTGGTGCTGCCGTAGTCGTAACCGCCGCTTCACTATCTTCTTCACCACCACCACCACCTTCAACACTACCTCCACCACTTACCCCATCCACCACCTCCTCCACCATCACTCACCACCTCCCCTATCTCCTCCTCCACTACTGACTCCACCACCCACCACCATCTCCACCATCTCCACCACCATCCCAACTATCTCCTCCTCTACCACTACTACCCCCTACCACCATCACCTTCATCTTCACCATCCCACCACGTCTACCACCACCACCACCATCACCATCGTCTCCTATGCCGGTCCGCTACCCCCGACCACGCCACGCCCAGCTTCGCTGCCATCGTTTCTACCGACTCCCACCATCCCACCTCCGTCACCGCCTCTGGCGCGCTCACCCTTGCCTCCACCATCACTTTCACCACCAATCCTGCTTTTGCCTACTCCGCCCACGCTACCCCCTTCCCCGCTCCCGCCGCAACACCACCTCTCATCGCCGTCTCCACCGCTGTTCCCTTCTCCGTCACCGTTTCTGCCACCCCCGTCCCAGTTCTACCGGCCGCCATTTCCACCACCGTTGCCTCCTGTGCCATCATCTCCACCGCCAACTTGCCCACGGTTCTTTGTTCCCACTTCCACCACCATCAGTGACATCATTAAGGTAAAGAGTAGAGTTGTAATATGCCTTGTTGTTAAAATATGTTATCGGTTGAAACAAAGAAAGGACAGTGGTTTATGAAAGAAAGGAGAGACATAATTCAAAGAACGTAATGTATATAATGAAAAAAAGACAGGTGTTGTCTGGTATCAAATATCATGTATTATGCTGAAGATATTTTCGATAGCATAGCTATCATCCTCAGAGCTATCTGAAAATTACATAAAAACAAACATGAAATGTAGATTACATAAATTATTTACGATTTTTTAAAAGTAGTAGATATTTACTCTTTAGCTTAATCCATGATATTTGATACCAGACAACACCCATCTTTTAAACATTATTAAAAAGGTATCTACACCACCAACAATTATACTAATAACGTAATGGTACTAAATTTATTAAATGAATACCAAAAATAATCAATACGGGTGGATTTTGATGACCTACAACACCGCCAAAAATTATCAATAAAATTTTTCACATTCAATAATTTTTTTTAAAAATGCTCTTGCAAAACAAAAGCCAAAAAAAAAATTTTGATCAACAGCATTTCGGATAAACAATTCAAGCTGTTGGATACGTTGCTGATGTAATAGATGCTGCTTCTATTCGTTCAAGTAAACTCAGCTTTCAATCGTTTCGTTTGAACTGTTCTTTACCAGAAAACCTCTGTCTTTAATTATCCCGAAATCGGCTGAACCGCCAATGGCGCTGATTGGCCTTAAGAAGAAGAACCTTAGATTATACTCACAACGCCTGTCATTACAATTTCTGAGCGAAGAAATAAAATCGGCTACTCAGGAATTCTTTGGAGAACACTTGTTGTATCTCGTAAATATTATTTGAAGCAAGTATCATTAAAATGATATTAAAATCTATGAAATATGCAAAAAATTTATTAAAAATGATAGGAAAAGGTAAAAAATGACTAATTAATCGAAATCGAGAACAATTCACGCAAATGACAAAAAAATATGTCATTTCTTTTTGTCATAACATAAAATGGCATTTTTCTAATGTAATTTGGCATTTTTCTAATTGAAATAATTACATTTCATTAAAATTCGTCCCCTAATAATCAGGTTTTACAATGATCACAAAATGTTAATTCATCGTCACAGAAACAAAAACAAAAGTATTGGATATTTACACAACCATCTCGACCTCTATGACCACCGTCCATCTCCGCTACCATCTCCACCGTCCTCGGGCCCACCTCCTCCGTGGCAACCGTTACATCGTCCGCCCCCGCCGCCCCGGAGGGCACGAGGTCCCCACCCTGGCTCGTGCTGAATGAGCTCCCAGTGAATAGCGAGGGCCGCGCACGGCCAGATAAATTGAATGCCTCGATGGAGGGGTTGCAGCCGAGGGGCAGAAAGGTATCTGCGAATGTCCATTTTGATGCGTAACTCAAGCGTCGTCAAATGTTTCAAAGTAACGATTTCCCAATTTATACGCAGTTGAAAATAGCGGGTCAAAAAGTGAGAAAGGACAAAGTAAATGAACGATAAATCGTAGATTTTCAGTGTTGAAAATACGCAATATAATCAATCATGTGTTTTTGAAGTCTACAGATTAAAAACACATGTGAGCCATGAAAAAATTTAATGTACAATGAATTGTATCAGGATGATGAGATTTTATTATAAAATGTTAAAATATGGGGAGAGATTTATTGAATTTCCATATTTATTAATTAAAATACAAGACTGCCAAGATTAGCATATTCTTAAAAACAGAGAGGGAAACGAGATATGGGAAGACCCAAGAAAAGATGGAAAGATACAGTGGAGACATAACAGGTGTATGCGTAACCCATGAAGTGTAGAAGAATAATAAAATTACTTAAAATTTGGGAAACTTTACAGATATATTTCTGTATTTCGGATATACAGTAAAATCTGTCTAAACCGGAAACGACTGGGACAAAAAAATTTCCGGTTTAGGGAGGTTTCCGTTTTAGGCAGGATTGTCCGTTTATGACAATTTTTAGGCTGATATTTCCGTCCTGAAACTAGTAACATGACTTTATTATAATTATAAAACGTATTAATAACACAAAACTCATTTATGGAAGAAATCACCAATAAATGAATATTAAACATAATTATTTATGACAATAAGGTAAAAAATATTTGACGACTTCTTTATTTAAAATAATGTTACTTTTTTCAACATTAACCTAGAGTTTTTGCGTTTTGGGTTTCTCTCTTACTACACCTTTTCAGTTGTTTTCCTAAGTTGAAAAATGTTTAATATGTAGAGTTTTATGTTGTTGTTTTTTCAATCATTGTCAAACTGGTTGTGAAACTCATAAAAACACATCACCTCGCTGGCTAGTGGCTGCATCCGAACTTCTCGCAGACTCTTTCAGCGCACAATGAGTCACATCCCAGAGTACAGCACTACGATTTTTCTAGCTCCGCCTCTCAAGCCCCTATGGCGATATCTAGCGGCACGACTGAGAAAGACGCGAAATACCGTGACATATTTCCTAGTGAAGACGGGCCTTGAGAGGCAAAGTTAGAAAAATCGCGGTATAGGTCTATCGGAAACCCTCGCATGGCCTTGAGCAATTCGGCTCTGGTTAAGGTGTTACGATTGCCAACGCGAGGCAGGGAAACGCGTAAATTGAAGCCATGCCCTTACACCTACTCAAGCTTAGAGAGTTGGGAGAGAGGGAATTCCCCGACGGCCTACGCAGTGAGAGACAGATGGCCTCAAGGTCGAATTCTACGACAAGAGCGGGAGCCCATTTCCTTCACTGTGCGGCCACGTGTGAAACACATAACCTGGACAGAGAGATATATGAAAACAGACTTGCAGATGCATTCATTCTCATAGAGTATATCCCGTCTATCTGCGAACTACATTAAATTAACAGAAAGTCCGTTTTATGAAGGTTTTCTTCGCCTTGCAGGACATGAAAAACTGTTCCGTTTCCGCGTTGGACAGATTCCGTTTTATGCCGTGTAAAAATGCCATTTAACTTCACGGGCCGGAAAAATTTTCCGGTTAAGGCAGGTTTCCGGCTTGTACAGGTTCCGCTTTAGACAGATTTTACTGTATTAAACTTCAATGTACAGTTCGTTATATTGAAATTAAATATAAATATTCACAAAAAGGTGATATCTTGTTGCCATCGTTATTGATATCCGGTTGGAAACTGGACAAGCTCCGTGTACGTTAGGGAAAATACAGTTATCTTATCATGCTTTGATGAAACAAAGTGTTGGTAGTTACAGAAGTAACTGATATATCAAATGGAATTGAGATCAAAATGCGAAAGTCTTTCAAACCTAAAAATTATTTTAATCCCGTTTCTATGACAGAAAAGGAACATTGTAGCATCATTTTTTGTTTTCTTAGAGTTTATATTATTTATTATTTAGAGAATTTGGGACACTTTGTGATTTATCTAACATTTATTAAAATTCCAATATTTACTGAATTTCATTGACTTTTACACGAAAGGTATATTTTTCAGATTATTCCTGTTTTCGTTTTTTAATATTAATCTGAATAAAAGTGATAAAAATGATTAAATACAGTCATGGACACCATGCCATGGACACCATGATTAAATACACCATGGACACATATACCATACACCACCATGGACAGCCTGGACACCATGATTAAATACAGTCATTTAAACACAAACGAAATAATAAGAGTCAAGTCAATGAAAATAACGTATATTTTCACGAGAAATACTTTCGGCAAGAATGATCTATAATCAAAACTATTTACTTATATTGCATATGGCATTTTCATTTTGATAATGTTTTTAAGTTGAAAGTTAGAAATAAAGTAATGAGGTCTGCGACGTTTTGAAGATCACTTTTCATGAATGGAGTGATACTAACGATGCTGGGATGCAGATAAGAGTAGGAATATACTCATTCAAGAAGTTTTTTAGTGAAAAAAATGTTAAATATCCAAGGTTGTTGATCTCATTGAGCTGAATTAATTTTTTTAAAGATCTGAAAAACGTGACGACTCATGCATGTCTTTCAGACATTCGCGACAAATCTAAAAATGACTTTTTGGCAAGATGGCAAATGATATGGCAAATGACGATGCAAGATTGCATGTGACAGAGTTTCAATTACTATGAAGAATAGCAAAGAAAAATAGTAATAGTGGTAATCGTATTAGAAACATTTTAATATTATCTTAGAAATTATTTGATTGTATTTGGTGTGTGAAATGATTGTTTTTACACGATCTCGATTATATTTTTTCCTCGACCTATCGGTCTCGAAAAATAAAATTTTAATCTTGATCGTTCTAAAAGCAACATCACGCACTTTACAAGAAAATTTCAACGATGAAATAAACGTAAGACATTAATTTTTAAAATTTTCACAACACTTGTAATATTTCCAAGTACAGTAAAATCTGTCTAAAGCGGAACCTGTACAAGCCGGAAACCTGCCTTAACCGGAAAATTTTTCCGGCCCGTGAAGTTAAATGGCATTTTTACACGGCATAAAACGGAATCTGTCCAACGCGGAAACGGAACAGTTTTTCATGTCCTGCAAGGCGAAGAAAACCTTCATAAAACGGACTTTCTGTTAATTTAATGTAGTTCGCAGATAGACGGGATATACTCTATGAGAATGAATGCATCTGCAAGTCTGTTTTCATATATCTCTCTGTCCAGGTTATGTGTTTCACACGTGGCCGCACAGTGAAGGAAATGGGCTCCCGCTCTTGTCGTAGAATTCGACCTTGAGGCCATCTGTCTCTCACTGCGTAGGCCGTCGGGGAATTCCCTCTCTCCCAACTCTCTAAGCTTGAGTAGGTGTAAGGGCATGGCTTCAATTTACGCGTTTCCCTGCCTCGCGTTGGCAATCGTAACACCTTAACCAGAGCCGAATTGCTCAAGGCCATGCGAGGGTTTCCGATAGACCTATACCGCGATTTTTCTAACTTTGCCTCTCAAGGCCCGTCTTCACTAGGAAATATGTCACGGTATTTCGCGTCTTTCTCAGTCGTGCCGCTAGATATCGCCATAGGGGCTTGAGAGGCGGAGCTAGAAAAATCGTAGTGCTGTACTCTGGGATGTGACTCATTGTGCGCTGAAAGAGTCTGCGAGAAGTTCGGATGCAGCCACTAGCCAGCGAGGTGATGTGTTTTTATGAGTTTCACAACCAGTTGACAATGATTGAAAAAACAACAACATAAAACTCTACATATTAAACATTTTTCAACTTAGGAAAACAACTGAAAAGGTGTAGTAAGAGAGAAACCCAAAACGCAAAAACTCTAGGTTAATGTTGAAAAAAGTAACATTATTTAAATAAAGAAGTCGTCAAATATTTTTTACCTTATTGTCATAAATAATTATGTTTAATATTCATTTATTGGTGATTTCTTCCATAAATGAGTTTTGTGTTATTAATACGTTTTATAATTATAATAAAGTCATGTTACTAGTTTCAGGACGGAAATATCAGCCTAAAAATTGTCATAAACGGACAATCCTGCCTAAAACGGAAACCTCCCTAAACCGGAAATTTTTTTGTCCCAGTCGTTTCCGGTTTAGACAGATTTTACTGTACTACACGAGTGTATCGCGATGAAAGTTGTTTCCGGAATCACCCCTCCGTCGAACAGCAGTCCTGGACCTTAACGAGAAGTGGGAGCTTGTCCGCGAAACGTCTGGAGATGTTCCCTCGAGTTGTTTGGAGAGTTCGAGGTCTGCCAACTCCTAACTGGACCTAGCGGGGAGTCGAGCGCGAAATCCACTCTCTGAGATCCCCAGGACTTCTCGTTGTTGATTCGTCCGACCTTCCCTTGTTGAAAGTGGAGGATCGAAAACGTGGGTAGTTGCTGCAAGTTTACAAGATATGTAAATTTTCTGACAATATCAGAGGTGGCATGGTGATGATGTCTGGCGAAATTTGAAGACATCATCATCATCATCAGCGGAATAGTTTAGGCTGATCTAGCCTGTTCCGGCAAAGTTTTCTAGAGAAGACCATCTCTTCTTTGGTCTTTCTGCTTGTCTTTTTCCCTTTGGGAGATAGTAATAGGGCTGCTTGAGCAATCTCTCATTGTTCATTCTTTGTAAATGGTCTATCCAGTTTTTGCGTTCCTGGAGTAATATACGTAGTATAGGAAAAGTTATGTAACGATGCGCGAAAAAAACGGGGAATTTTCGGCAGAAAAATATTCATTGCCGGGCCCTGATAACCAAAAAGTGGATAAAACCAGTTGCTAAATTAAGAAAAAAAATCCCCTAAATTGTGGTATAGCCAGAATCCTTGTTTGTGGGTCCTTGATACCGAAAAAACAATGAAGCAAAACGTCCGTCCGTCCGTGAACACTACTAGCGCCTAAACCACATTTAGGATTTTTTTGAAATTGAAGAAACTCCTGGCAACCTGGCTCGAGTCGAAGCTTTGAGATTTTGAAAAAGATTCTTTAAAATTTGGGGGTACTTTACGTGAAGCCCCCCGACATTTTCAAAATAAAATACAAAATAATTATTGTATCTCAGAACGAACACCTTTGCTCATGCAGCGTTGTTGACCAGGAGGTTGAAAGATTTGAGATACGATGTCGGCAGAGTTTCGATATTAGCTAGATCGAATTTACTTCTGTTTGAAGAAAACGTCTAGCGGCCGGCTTCTCTGATCGGTTGACCGTAGTGTCTGTGATCTGTACCAGCTGAATGCAAGAGTTGTACCATAGTAGCCAGGGCGAGGGCCACGCGCGATATTCCTTTCCACATCCTTTCACCTTCCTGTACCCTTGGTTACACACACATTTGCATGCACTACACTAGCACAAGTCAGGAGCTAAGAAATTGACCCGGTTAAGGAAGATATAGGTGGGCAAACACTGCAAATGAAGTGTTGATTGACGTTGAAAATCTCTCGAGGCGACCTTATCTCGCGAAGCAAGGATTCTTCTCTCCCCACTCCCGCCTGTCTACTAGTTGACGAGTCAAGAGGAGGTGTGAGATTGCAACGGTCTGCTGATGGTACGGGATTGACACCCGTCTGTGTGTGGCGCATTCGCACCTGAAAAGTATCACTCTTAGACAGCTTGGTGATGAACTGTAGCGTTGACAATTTTTTTGATTTTTTCCTCGGACTGATTTAATTAGGTACTAATTAATTTTGCATCACATTTCCAAACATTTTTCCTTAATTTTCTCTGTTTATTTTACTGAAATGATTAACCTCGACTGTTTTAATTATGGCGAACTTCGCTAGGGCAAACAATGAAGCACTGGGTCCCTTATACATTTCGATACCTACCAGCTGCGTGTACGCGAATCCAAATAGCATAATCCAAAACAAATTATCTTTACAAATTCGTATCGATTTTCCCAACCATATTCTGAACCGTTAAAGGGCAAAAGTGATATTCCACAAAATTAGTGCGTGTTAATTACAGCTTCATACACTCTTTGCTGATAAACACGAAAGGGCAGCGATCAGAATATAACAGAAGAATGATCATGTTGTAGCTGAACAAGAAAGTCCATTAAATTCTGAATGTGTACTGTTTGCCATCCATTTACCGGGCATTCATTATGAAACCAAGACGAGGAAATTTTGAAAATGGCCGTGGTGTTTTTGATTGACTTACGTGTTAACCCTCATTAAGTGAGAAATGAGGCATAGTAACAATCACCTGAAGTTTTTTAAAAACCGAATTAATATATATTGATTTTTTCTCATTATTAAAGTACACAAATATATATAAAATCAGTAAACTGTGTATTAATATTTGAATCATGTTGTTGCTTGTTTGAATTGATTGTTTTGTGTTTCTGGCGTATAAACAGCTACATTCATTAGTCCCGTAAGTAAAGAGCATGTTTTTAATCACGGGAGTTGCTGTATTCTTCCCTCGCTTGATGGCGAGATTCGCGCCGATCTACCATTGGCTTGTGTGGTTTTTGGCATCATCTCCCATCAACTCCAGCAAGCAAGTTTTAAGACTCCGATTGGTGTCCCGTCATATGTTAGTAGTGTAGTAATGCAAGTGTTAGTGTATAAAAGTGGGGTGAAGATACAGGAAGACGAGGCCTGTTTGTTAGGGTACTGCTACCGGTATTCACCTCGTGTTCGGAGGAAAACTACCAATCAGAGCAAGCACGCCGCTACAATTATCCTTTAGTATTCGGCTTAAATAGACTTTCCTGTTCTCCCAGTGTTAAAAAACGATTGTTTTCAGGAAATGTAGCTTTAGTACCCTTGATGGATGATCTATTTTATTTACAACATTGATCTGAACTTCTATTGTGGTTGCTGATGGTTCCGAAATACACTTGTCTGCCTCATACCATGTACTTGCAAACATGATCGTATGATGAGTTAAAATTGAGTACACGTTTTCCGGTTAGAGAACGTAGACTTCCGTGGCCCGTAGTCAGTTGCTACTATGGCTGTCTGGAACACGCTGCGCCGCGTCCTAGACACAGTACCAACGCTTCTGTCGGCATTCGGAGTCCTTCCTCAGGCGACACGCAAAACGGATTATATATATATATATTATATATATATTATATATATATATATAAGAAATGATAGTCTATTTGAAACGCTACTATCTCTTTACTATTGAAAACTATATAAATTCTATATCTAGTCGTTGGTTCTTTCAATTGCAATAACCACTGAATCTTATTATTATGGGCGCCCGGAAAATAATACCAAGTATCAAAAATTACGTGTATTTAAATTACACCACTACACTTGCTGGCTCATTCGTTGGGTTCGCGGTTCGATGACAATTCGCTTACCTGTATCTGCAAAATTACCACCGGATCTGCCTCTGTACAGAGAAGACGAAATCTGAAAGTTTTATCTTATTCTGAAATTCTTGCACCAATACGTGCATGTTGCACATAAAAACTTTTAAATTCGTTTAAAAAACAAACACAATTTATTTCATTGACTTTCATTAAATGGTTTTAGATTTCTATCTATCATGCCAAAATAACATATCATTTGGTCATGACATTTGAATTAAATTTCTAACGATTGTTGGCATAAAATACCCCGAGCCCTCTTGTCAGTCGTCGGATGGCGCCCGAGAACAACCTGGAACTTCCACACGTCTTCCGATCTTCGTTCGGCTGGGCCGACCCGCTGTCGTCTACTTCACTTCCAGCGTTGGCTTCTAGTGTCTTTATATCTACATCTGCAGCTAACCAAGCATCTTAGAGTTACTTTTCCCTAAAATCGCGAACAATGTGCGGTCTACCCGCGAACTCAACAAATCGAAAAAAATGCCTCTGCTAACTCATATTCGTAGCCAGTTTTTTCACAACTAATTTGC
>JAHLJT010001778.1:0-16831 GCA_031308135.1 Acheta domesticus
ATAATCTCGGGGTACTGTGCACCTACTTCTTCACTATTATACAAAGAGCGGGATATACTTGCTTGACATAATCCTATTCACTTCCATTCGGAGTGCAGGGATAGTATCTTCATCGGACAGGAATCGTTATGTTATATTGTTTTATTACCAAACCCAACAAGCCAATCTTCACTGGCATATATTAATTTGTTAATTTTTTTATTTTATTTATGATATTACCTCAATTCATTGTGTTCTTATTTTTGCTTCTTCATGTTGTCTCTCATTTTCCGTTTGTGCTAGAGACCACTGAAGATGGGAAATTTTGATCACGCAAGTGACTTTGGGCATATGTTATAATAAATATTATATACTTAAAACAGTGGTTGATTATCCCTTATCTCCAATTACCACAAAATATCGGCTACCACGGAAGACAATCTCCACTCTTCACCGTACCAGTCGTCCATTCTTTGCCAATATTGTTCTTTTTCTTTTTGACGAAGAACATCAAAGATGTAAAGCTTCTTTGTCGATTATGGTTTGACTTAGTTCACGGCCTCCTGCGCAAAGTCTTATAATATAGGTGTATTTGGTAATTATCGATGAGCGCTGGACAGCAAAAATGTAAAGGAATGCTAGAATATCTCTTTTGTAGATTACAATGTCAGAAACGCTTTTTGAGGCATTAGGCGTCAAAATTTAGTTTTTGATCCCTAGAACGCTTCGTTTAGGAGTATTTAATATATAGTTTTAACTAGTGGTGCTACAGAATGGCACAGACTTTCCCGTATTAGTTTTCTATTTCCTTGGGTCTTCGCTAGCTATTCGGAATTGCCACATACTCTTTCTTGCCAGCTACCATCTATCACCGCCAAAAGTACATTTTTTTGTCATTTTCTTAATTTTTCGGTTTCCTATTGGTAGAACGGAAACATTAATTTTAGAATATTAAAGAACACAAAAACCTAGCCGTAAATGGCAATTTTCTTTTAAAAATTATGTGCCGTTTAAGAGAAAATGGCGTTTTAGCGCTACTAAAAATGCGAAATTTGAAGCTCATTTTCACAGAAAATTTTTGAGTTTTCAAAATACTTTATTTGAAGTTATTTGAAGCACTTACACTCACAAATATAATAATCTTTACAAATTGCTGGTAATGTGCATATTAAAGATGTGAGAGATCTTTCAAAAAATTACATTTATATAATTTTTGAAAAAAACAAAAAAAACTCAAAATAAACTTTACGCTATACTAAAGTGTAATTAGCACTATCCGTTACAAAAGTTTCAAGAAAAAATTGCAGCCATATATGAGAAAATGGCGTTTGAGCATTTCTGAAAATGCCGAAATTTGAGCTACTTTTCACAGAAAACGGTAGTGTTTTCGAGAAACTTTACTTGACATTATTTAAAGCATATATACTCGTAAATATAATAATGTGAAAAAATCGCCGATAATGTAAATATTAACGACGTGAGAGACAAGTAAAAAAATTACATTTTTGTAATTTTTGAAAAAACCAACCGATAGACCAATATGGCTTTTATGTCATCTGATAGAGTACATTTACCACTATCCCTACCAAAAGTTTAAAGAAAAAATTTGGAGCCGTTTTTGAGAAAATCTTGTTTTTGTAATTTTTTAAAATTGCACATATTGCACGCAATATTGCACGAAAACTACTAAAATTTTGAAAAACATTTACATGACCTTTATGAAAGAACTCAATATGCAGAACAAATTTTATTTGAAGAAAAAATCTCTATCTTCAATTTTGTAGTTGGAGAAAGACGCCGAAAAAAATTCAAACTTTCACAATTTTCGAAAATTCAGTCCGTCTGTCGGACCTATGCCATGTTAATAAGTGTATTTTACTCTATTCATACAAGAAATTTAAAAAAAAATTTGGAGCCGTTTTTGAGAAAATTTGAAAATAGTCGAAGCTTTGAGATTTTGAAAAAGTTTCTTCAGAATTTGGGGGTACTTTATATGAAAACCACCGGGGATTTTCAAAATTTTCTCAAAAACGGTTCCAAATTTTTTCTTTAAATTTCTTGTATGAATAGATTAAAATACACTTATTAACATGGCATAGGTCCGATTTTCACGGATAACTGAATTTTCGAAAATTTTGAAAGTTTGCATATTTTTCGACGTCTTTCTCCAGCTCTCTCAAACAGTAGTAGCTATACTAAAAGGACTTAAAAATATAATTAAAAAAATATTTATAGAACTTTCGAAAACCTTCTTTTAAAAATATACATACTTTAAAATTGGTGTCTGACAGAACACACCGTTATATTTACGTATAATTAAATAAGTGTTATATTTAAGAGTTAATGTGGCGAGATGATTATTTAGTCTGGTGAAGATGCATTTTTCAAGTAATTTTCCCATGGAGGATAGCAGACTGAGTAGGCGGTAGCTTTCTGGGTCATCATTTGGTTTTCCTGGTTTGGGGATGGGGATGATATGTGCGTATTTCCATTTGTGAGGGAAGTATGACATTCTCAGGGCTGCATTAAATATTGCTGTGAAACATATGAAATATCAAACCCTCTCAAATTCCAGAAAAAATATCCGTCTTAATAACTAGTCAAGAACACAGTTTCATACGCCAGTACTCGCATGTTGGATTCTATCAAACTCTTTTACTTTAGGGTATGGCGAAACAGTGCATAACAGAGATGAAACGTTTATTGTTACCCTTCTCAGACACCTTTACAGGAATAGAAGCATTGTTTTTATTCGTGGAAGGCTAATACTCATTTTTAATTAAAAATAAACTTCTGTTTGACTCTATTCAACGGCGCGTGTGACGGAGTGTTAAGATTTCTTCTGAATGAATTGTTATGTTCAATAATGTAGCAAAGTATTTTCTAACTCTTCGCATTTTTCAGATGGTGAAGATACTGTACCGATAAAGTGGTGAGGGAAGGTATTTTGATAGGCTTATTCAGAATACGCCGTGTTATGTTCCATAAGAAGTGGTCTGAAGATTTTGCCGTTTGTATTTGGAAATGTAACTTTTGAGTATGGGTAATGGCTAAGAGTTTTCCCACAATTTTGGTGAATAGTTTCAGGTACGATTTTAGGAATGGAGTTTGGTGTTTCTGCCAGTGATTTCTTATACATCGTTTTGTGATGGATCAATTTTTGTAGTATGGATGGTATGGGTGCGAGTGGAGAGTAGGGTCTTGTTGACGGGGCAGTTAAATATAATGTATCTAATATGGTGTGAGTAAGTACATTAATTGCTTGGCCTATTTCCTGTGTGGTTTTAGTGCTGGTAGTGGAGGTAGGAGTTGTGTGACAAGGAGTTGATATGGCCAGTTCACCTTTTGGAGATTATAAGGGTGGGTGAGACGGATTTCGTGGGGTGAAGTATCGAGACTGAATATGAGTGGGTGATGATCTGATTGAAGAACTAAGTGAGTTTCAAAATGAATATTACAACTGATGTCTCTTAAGACGCCGAAGTCAAGAACGTCGGGCTGAACTGTTGGACAATAAGGATAATAAATTGGGGTTTCTGGTGCATGAATTGTTAAGTTTAGTCTTTGTATATAATTTAGAAAAGATATTCCAGTCGGAGTATTCAATCTGTTGCCCCAAACCATATGTTTCGCGTTCCCGTCACCCACAGTGAGAGTGGGTTCGTTGGGAGTAAGTAGTATGTCAATATCACCTGGCATATATGGGATATTTGGTGGTTTGTAAATCGATATTATATTGAGTGCAGAATGTGTGTTCTGGTGTATGACTACTCTTATATTTTCGAAAGTATTCGTTTGGTTTATTGATTGAACGTGTATATTATTTTTAACAAATATCGCGACTCCTCCACTGCGTCTTTTTCTTGGGCGGTCATAGCGATGTATTTCATATCCTGGAATGTAAATCTTCATCGAGAGACTCAGGTGTGTTTCTTGGATGCAAGCTACATGAATTTTATTGCTATGTAAAAGTGAGCTAGTGAGTGGATGTTTGGTCGTAATTTATTGGCATTCCACGAAAGTATACGGAGTTGATGGTGGTGGGAACTATTATTAGACATTACTTTGTGGATAGTACGATGTCAAAGATTGAAGAATTGAGTGTGTGAGGTCTGGGAGAAGATTAGTAACGAAATGCTGTATTTGTTGAGAGATCAATTGCGTGTTTTGGGGTGGGTAAGTATATGTTGGGTGATAATCAGGTTTTAAAGAATCTGAGTTTAATGGGCGTGAACTGGGCTGGTAGGGATTTGTTATAGCTGATCGGTTGGAGTGCACTATGCGTGGCTTTGGGGTCCTTTTCGCAATGTACACACTTTATCACATCGTTTGTACAATCAGTAGTGGAATGTAGGTCTGAACACGTGCCACAGAGTGTGGGATAACAGCAGTTCTTTTTAGTTTGTCTGTAAACCTGACATTGACGGCACTGTACAGGTCCTGGTATATGAGGTCGTTCTTCTACGGAGATTATTGCAATAAAGAGGCTTCTCAGATTGTAGATTTTCAATCCAGCACTGGTTTTTGAAAGGGTATCTGCGCACAAGGGCCACGGTTTCCGGTTCAAGTCTCTCTTATTACAGGATAGCTTTTGGTGACGAGTTCTTGAAATATTTCGTCTTCCAGGTATAAATTGGTACATGAATTTTCTCTATTATTTATTAATATTATTATTATTTCTTCATACTACTGAAATATTTGATCTTGTTGGATCCCGATGGTAAAATAGTCCTTTTGTTAATAAGGTTTTGCGTAGTGGTGTAGTCATCAATAGTATTGACCTTAACTTCTCTATATGGTCCTCTGACTCTTGTGATGAAATTTGAATGTTTGAGAAGGTCGTGTACTTTTTCTAGTAGTTCTGCCTTCACTGGTGGATCGTGGATAATTATTGGTGGGATTTTTGATTCTTCTGAATGGGAGGAATCACTGAAATTGTATTGGATGCATCGGGATTAGATGTAAGTGGTGAAAATCGGTTGCGTGTTGGAATGTTATAGGTTGGCAATTTGTCGGGAGAAGGAAGCTGGTTGGTTTGAGTTACACTCAGAGGGGGTTTCATCGTTATTTTGGGGCTGAATTCTCTCTTCTTCCCTTTAGCGAAGGCTCATGCATGCTACTTGTCTGCACTGTTGGTTGTGAACCTCCCATTTGCGGTGACATCTGCTGGGGAATATCTTGTTAGACTGGCTGGCTAGATGTACAGAGCTGTTGCTGGTGGTTCCCCGGAAAATGCAGATAATGTGGCGTATATGCATTATAGTTGTTAAGCGACTCCAAGGCTGATGATACCGCTTCTGGTAAGGAAGTAATTCGGCGTTTGTTGCTGTTTCCATGATCAGGCGTTGAATTTGCTTGTACGAGTCACTCACTTCAACTGAATATATTTTGCACTGTTTGACGCCCACGAGGGCACGTCGCCGCAGGTGCGTCGATTGTTCCCCAAGGAAACTGTTATAAAATAGCACGGTTAATAAAACTTTCACAGCACTGCACTATGCAAATTACAACTCTAGTCCACTGACGGTCGACGTCGCCCCACAAGAGGCTGTCTGTAGGTACGGTCGCACAGGTCGGCAGCTAAGCTAAGAATGGGTTTCCTTACTCTCGTCTTATTCTATAGTGATAGCCTATTTATTTTTTTAACCTGAAGTTTGTGCTTTTCCCAACATGTATAAATTATCTGGTTCAATATTTTTGTTTAATACTTAACAGTTTCTCATTAGGGTTAATTTTTACTTTTACTCGTAATGTGGCGCATATTGACCATAACATATGGTTGGTATAATGTTTTGATTAAATATTGTACTAGCGTACCCGTGCGACAACTCTGGCATGGTAAACTCCACCCTTTCCCTATCGTTTGTCCTATCCTTTTCAGTTAAAAGGAAAGTTGTTAATGAAAGTTGTGAGTGGGAGGCGTGAGCGAGTGGACTGTTATGAATTTTGCCCGTCTCACAAACCTGGGATAACTCAGAAGGACCACTTCTCCGATTTAGTAAAGAACAACACGGTTGGAGAAGGTACCGGAGTGTTGTGATTTGTCAACATTGCTTAATTAAACACAACACATAATTTAACCAAGGAATATATAATTACCTAAGTTAGTGATTACATAAATTAGTGGAATACAATAGTATGCTATTTGAAAGCATACTTAAATGTTGAGGGCAGTTGATCTGAAGGAAAGTACATGACACTAATAATCTCGCCCACTGGTGGGCGAAGGCTGGATGACGCGTAGGATGACGTCACACACACAAGGAGATGCGGCGGCGGGTCTGTGCTTGTCGCAACTTGCAGCGACCCACCAGAGACAGCGGTCATTGAGAGACAGCACGCTCAGTACATAACAAGCGTGCAATA
The DNA here is from genome assembly GCA_031308135.1 of Acheta domesticus. Taxonomy (NCBI): domain Eukaryota; kingdom Metazoa; phylum Arthropoda; class Insecta; order Orthoptera; family Gryllidae; genus Acheta; species Acheta domesticus. The sequence continues at coordinate 6,346 of JAHLJT010001778.1, forward strand.
ATGATGTGCACTGAACAGCACAACACAGTTAAAAACAGCACTGTACAATAAAACTGGGAGTCACGAGTTGAATGTTGGCGAAGCCAACAGAGTACAAACAGTACTGGCGACACAATGCGTAGCACGGCACGGAGCACAAATGTGGCACTAACACAGTCCGTCAATAGTCCGTCCGTCACAATATATGAAGTCGTACACAGTGTGCAGCTTAGTAACAAAGTTAATTATAAACCATGATGGCCGGCTTGCCCCTAACGGAGCGCAAGCGTCCCTTGGCAACGGTAAAGTTAGGTGCCATGACGGGCATGAAATTCGGCTTATAGAGAAAGCACAAGTATAAAAGTACACGGAGCACAGTCGCGTGGTGGTTGCCGGTTGATGGCTCAAGTGAAGTTGATTAATATTGCGAACATAAGCGTGGCTTTGTAGTTCGACAATGAAACAAGTAATTGCCATGATGGCTTACAGAACGCACGACTGAGTGATGCGGAGTGCACTAACAAATCTCGGCACACAGAGAAATTTTCAGCACGACCGCGCTGCACGAAATCTTTAGCACGACTCGCTATCGACTCGCGGCGCCGGCGCTCGCTGTGAGCGTTTGGCGCCGATTTTTGTGCGGTAGCCAATGGGAGCTAGCGAGACAGATTCGTGGGATTCTGTTTCTTAAAATTAAGAAAGAAAGGAATTCATAAACAAAGTGTAAATTAGGCATGATTTTAAAATTATAGAAATTACGCCATTAATAGAAATTAACAGCAGGGACCTGAGCTATTAGTTACAAATCAATTGTAACGGCGTACGTTGCCACGTGCTGCAGCGGCTGAATACGGCGAATGCGGGTGGGCGTTAGATTTCGTAAGACTTGGGCCGCAGGACAGCGCTGGGCAACAAAGAAGTTGTATTAAAGCGAGGTTGCGAAACCAAGCGATGTGCTTCAGTATGAAACATAAGACATAAATATAAGATAACTTGTTCGAACAAACTTGTTTGTTTAAAAAAATGTATAAATGTAACTTCGAATGTACTTTGTACTTCATTCTAATGTATTTACAGAATATCGAACAAAAATAACAATGCAATTGATGTTGGAAACAAATTTTCAATAAAGGTTTATTCAGCATTACTGAGAGATTTTCTTGGAACAAGTCATACTTCTTTAAACAAGTTTTGAAGAAATTATTCAGTCTTCCTTGAGAGTTAGCTTTTCGCTTCTTTGATAGTCACAAAACAGTAGAAAAGGTTTTTACTCCTGGAGAAAGTCTAGTAAAGTAGTGCGAAATACTGTATCGGGCTTGTTCAACCCTATTCTTTGCAATATTATTTAACTTTCCTTGATTTGTTATGAGGAACAGAGGTGGCTTGAGGAGACAGAAGCGCCAACTTGCTAGGATGCGGAAAATTGAAAAATTATTTGTATACTAAAAAGCATTGGATTATTTTCTGCGTTGTTACGTGTCTCAAGAAAAGCAATTCCCGAGCCAAAAAATAATCAAAAGTAATAGTTTTCAGCTTTGAGTAGTAAATACCATTGTTACCATTAGAAACAATTGGGCTTAGACTTCACTTCTGGACATGGGAAATGTTGCTCAAACGGGGTTTCCATTATCTTAACGAACCGACACCTTGAGTTAACATCAAACGGTATGTTATTTACAATATGAGTTGTAGCTGGGCGTTGATGTACATACTTCCAGATACCGCCAACATTTAAAGTAGTGCGTTTGGACTGAGATCGGTTTGTAGTTGTCCAGTGACTTGCGCCTATTCTTTCCATAATTTTTAAATTTATTCAGGTATTGTAGGCTAGCGCTTTTTGATTTTTGTTTTTCATTTATTTCAAGCTATTTTACTTTAGTTAATTTAAAAAGTTTGTTCTTAATCATTTAACAATGCCATTTTTTTTCAATAGTTGTTTTCAAGCATGTTAAAGTGGAACTAGTGCGCCGCCGCGATATAGATTGGCTGGAAAGAGCATATTCTCTCTCTTTGACTAGAGACCCAAAACATACCGTTTCTCAGCGCGCTCTAGATAGAGCCTGAACTGTTTATCTTAAATTTAAAGTTAGAATAATGCATTTTGTAAGAAATTTGATGTACTTTAATTTTGTAAAGAACCATTGTTTCGATAAAACCAACATTTTTGAAGAAATAAGCGAAAAACTAAAAAGATGGCGAAATTTTTAGAATTTTTGCAATATTCTCTATAAAGCTTATTGAGGTGGCAAACAACAAATTCGAATTCAGCACCTTCAGAAACATTTAGAAACCGTTGAGGGAAAAAACTTACGGAACTTTTTCCTGCGTCAGATACCATTTGATTCGATTGAGTGATTGATTCGTGTTTTCGGGCGCGTCAACTACTTTGGTCATTAGTCCCGTAAGTGTAATGCGTGTTTTTTTCTCGGGAGGTGGCGATGATCTTTTCCCCCGCTGGATGGCGAGATCTGGCGTCGACCTACCGTCGACTAGCGGGGTTTCCCCTCAACCAGGTATCTCCCACCAGCGGGGCACCGCCGCAGCTGGGACAAGGATTTGATGGACTAAATGCTAAGTGCACATATAGAACCGAGCGGCAATTGGATTGGCTGTTTACTGAGGTTACATTTCCGTTCTTTTAGCTCTTGTCTTAGATTTCAGTGTCACATTCTAATTTTTCTAAATTAGTATTCTCGTGAACAAGATATAAATTAGCGCCACCACAAGTTAAATAACCAATCTAACAATACGTTTTTTCATGAAGTGTATTTTCAAATATTGAAATCTTCAATATGAAAATATAACATAATAAGTAATACTCGTTGAATGTGACGTCGCCGACGCTTTACACTACATTCGGTTGTTTGATTTTTCTTTTTTTCTTCGATTAAGGGACCTCTTTGTTCAGTTTAAATGTTTCCTCAGCGTTGCAAACTAACCACTTAATACATTTTGCAACTATTTATGATATTTATCACTCTTTGTACCTTTGGCTTTCCTGAACTTAGGTAATGTAATGGTATCACAAAATTGACTTTGTCAAAAGTTCTTTCGGAATGTTTTTTCTTTTAATTTGCCGTAGTATCTATTTTTAAAATCAATTTGAAAACAAGACGTTTTATGCAAACACACATTATCTGTTGCACTTCCGTGTCAAATGGCTTATCTTGATTTCTGATATAAAAATGACCGTCTTCTCGATATTCTTTGAAGACATAACACTGATCCCTGCATCACAGCCATCTGATTTGCGCAACTCAATAGGCCCTCCCTTATGTACTTAATTTTCTGTGAAAGGAAATTCTTCCTTTTTTCTCGTATTCTCTGCCTTCTAAGTCTTCTACTATATATTGGTCTGTGTCTTTGGCTTCCTGTTCTCTTTGCCTTTCTATTCAACGTTCTCTTCGGACTTTCTATTGGTTTTCTCTTGGCTTTTCTCTCGATCTTTCTCTCCGTCTTCCTCTCGGTCTTCCTCTCCGGTCTTCCTCTACGTCTTTCTATGTCTCCTACGTTTCATGTACATTTTTCTCTATTTGTTTCTCTTCGTCTTCATCTACGTCCGTATTTGTTCGGGAATTTAATGAACGCCACCTAAATAGATCTATTCAGATGGCGTTGGTTTCGTTCTCAGGACACTCACCAAGGGTCGCAGAGGGAAAACACGAAAAAAACACGTTTTTTGGAAATTTCTTATTATATTATGGCCGAATCGGAAAAACAAATGTTCACTTCACCCCATTAAGAGACTGAGGCGCGTCGAATGACACCTCATATGTCTCGATTTGTGTACGGGAAAGTGGTCTAACCGTGAGTCACAGAACCGCACAACATGCACATCCCCACACTCGAGGAGTTTTTCTCAAATACTATACAGCAATAAATCGATGTTTTGATGCTACCTTTTCTCATTTTATGATTACTGAAGAGATATTGAAATATTGTTATAACAACCATGGCGCATTGAAGGTTAATATACATTATTGTTAACATATAGAAGGACAGCAGGATCACTGTAAATAGTTATGTGAATGTGTAATGCAACGTTAGGTCATGATAGATTGAACTTGTCTGCAATCGCGGGTTTGCGGATTACAAGCGCCCCAACGAAGTTGGATTTTTGAATGAAACATTTGGTAGAAGCGTTGAGAGCGGTGATGCGGAGAGGAAAGAGGGTGGCAAGGAGAGGAGATATATTATATGGTGATGTGTATGATTATATATATGTATGGTGTGTATTTTGTATAGTAATGTTCCTCTTTTGGGTTCATTTCAACATTGATTTATGAGATATGGGTGGGAACAGGCTGTTTGCGGCTGTAAACACCCGTTTTGGAAAGCGCGCCGACCAGGCAGCGCCTGCGGCGGGCGAGGCAAACAAGGAGGGAGCACCGAACCGTGGAAAACGCCTGCAAACGGGGCCGCGAGAGACCACTCAGCGAGCCTACGCCCCAGAAGCGAGTCTTGCGGCGCCGAGGACAGTTATAAGCCGGCGCCGCCACCGCCAAGGCAGTGGAGATATTATGAAGTGCCGTATTGAGAGTTGTGACTAAGTGGATAGAGTGTACACCCAGTCTTAGATTTTGTTATTCTGTCTCTTGGTATATTGGTTTTTACTGCGCAAGTGCGCAAGTGATTGCACATCTCCCGGTATAAACGGTAACTTGGCTTGATCAATGGTACATTCTTTTGGGCTACCGGAACAATACATTTTTGTATAAAAGCTGTGTGTGTGTAAAATAAAAAGTCTGGTTCAGGAAGTCTGCCTGTTTTTTTCTGAACATAACACAGGTGATCTTTGTTCGCGAATGGGCTCTGGGTTTTTCCACATTTATCAGAAATACACATTGAAATACAAAGAACATGTACGATACTTTATTTCACAACGATTCAGTACACCGTGGCGTCACTTCCCACTTTTCTAATATTATATGTTAACAAATCACGGCTACACTTCCCATTTAGTCTTGAGACACTATTCCATAAACAAAGAAAAAAAACCTGATATTTATGTGGGCGATACATTTAACCCCCAGGCATCTCGGCGAAGCGGCGTCTCCGACCAGCTCGGCATTGCTCGGCTGCCCTCGGTCCCAGTCGTTTCCCGAAACCAAGGGCGGCCGCCGCTGCATGCAACTCGGGTGCCAACGGCGCCTTTGGCCGTTGTTCCCTCGACACTCTTTCCTTCCAGGCACTATTAATGTTCTATTTCCAACTTCCCCTCCCGCACTGTCTATTGGGTGAACACGCTACTCATAACACACTCTATCTCCAGTCCTCGCCGGATGTTTCATCGTCATTTGCACCGTCATCATCATTTGCACTTTACATTGCGATTCCCGGTTAGATTGTCGAATATAGTTCACCTTATTCTTCCGCACGCTGGTTACCACTATGTCCACTGTCCGTTATCACCCTAGACGTCCCCTCAGTTCCTCGACTCCTATCAAGACCACTCGAGACAACGTATCCGCTCGGTCTCCTACCGAGTTCTATCTCGCACTGTTGTATGCTACCCGGGTGACCACGCGCCTGCTGTCGCTCGCGTCCTCCCTTGACCCGTTCGGAACGGGTCAGTCGGCACAGCCATAACTGCCACGTCCATTTGAACAAGGTCGGCCGCCGCCTCTAAGGCCTGCTAAGCGTATTGTAATAATTCGTTTCAATATACAAATATATTTCGAAAAAATATAATTCAATGGCTTAGTGAAAAAAGTTTTCGATGCAAGAACATCGGCACCAAGAAAACAGTTTTTGAATGGGGTTAGGGGTGCCACAAACACCATAAACACCCCATTTTTCGACCTCATAAACAATAAAACATGGGCTTTCAATCGCCATATAACGTTTTTAAAGCCTAGTAACTTCCAAACATGCTGTCTCTGCAAATAGCGTTCAATACAGTCTCATACGGCATAAAGAAATCAGTCACAGAAGTGCGTTCAAATGAGGCTCAAATCAGCGCAGCGCAATTTCGGCGATTGCAATGAAATAGTTAAATTGTGTGACACAAAGTTCTTAAATAGGATTTAAAGTTTTCATCTTCTCTAAAATTAAAAGTATTTTGGATAAAAGATACGAAGCTACGGTCAATTGGAAAGTGTCATATACCTTATATCATTGCAAGGTAAAATGACCATATTCGTACTAATATGGTCCACTGCTTGAGTCAAAAAAGGTAATGTTTTGATAATCATAAAAATTATTGTGAAATAACGTGGGCGCCACTCAGCCAAACATACATTGATACAAAAACCAGTAAATATTTATTCGTTATTTTCTAAAAAGTAGCGAAAAATGCCGAAAAATGTGGTGTTTTTGGGATTTGTGGCACACCTGAACACATTTTAAAAATTGTTTTATTGGTGCCGATGTTATTCTTGCATCGAAAATAAACTTTCTTCGTTAAGCCTCTACACATATCTTCAATTTAGCCTAATTGTAGTGAATAAAGAAATCATGTAGAGCAGTGCGGAAGAAATGTGAGTCGTAAATAATGATGGCGCAGGGCGCAATTCTAACCGATTGCATTGAAATAGTTAAATTGTGCGAAGCAAAGTTCTTAAGTAGAGATTTTGAGTTCTAATCTTATGTAAATTAAAAGTATTTTGGATAAAAATTTGCGGCTGTATGGTCAATTGAAATGTGTCTATTTTTATGGTTTTAACGTAAAAATGGCAAACGTACTTAAATTCGAGCAAATATGGCACACTGTTTATGTCAAATAAGTATTGGTTGATGATCATAAAATTGTTGCGGGGTAACGTGGGCATCACCTCAGCCCAAAATCCGTTGATAAAATAACATTAAATCATATTTATTCGTTATTTTCTAAAAACTAACGAAAAAGGCAGAAAAGGCAGGGTGTTTATGGGTTTGTGGCACCCCTAAACCCATTTTAAAAACTGTTTTATTGGTGCCGATGTTGTTCTTGCATCGAAACTAACTTTTTTTCACTAAGCTATTGAATTATATTTTTTTTGATACAGCCTAATATATACGTATAGGTATAAAGGAAAATCGACAGGCAAGACCGTAAGGTAGACTGTAGCCTCTTTCTTGGTGGCGACGAACGTTTGTGCGAAGAACGTACACTCAGTAGTCGTAAGGTACGATGTTATAGTGAGCAACCAGAATCAGAATCGATCTGTATCGTCGCCACGGTGCGGCGTTAGAAATAGAACAATTTGTAAAAGTGTTTGCAGTCATTATTTTACTTGGCGAGACTCAGACCATGAGGCCTGCTCTTCCGTCTGACCACGCAAATTTCGCTACACTCCTTTCACCAACTAGCGGAGAAAGAAGGTATTCCTTGGGCGACGAAACAGGCGATTTTGAATTAGCTCACAGGATTTAGGCTTGAGGATCTTTTACCTGCAGTAATCTACTAACTTGGGACAGCCCGCTTTACTTTCCCTCCGATGGAGGGAAACCCACCCTTAAAAATCCATGGCTTTGATCGGTTTTGAACCCGCGAACTTGGGTATGACAGCCCGATACGCTAACCGTTACACCATCGCCGCCACATTTTGGTACTCTCGTTTACTCTGTAGTTGAGGTGTACACCGAGATAATCCTCAGTTTGTGTTTTCGGAATTAAATAATAAATTATATCCTCCTCAATCTTGGTTGCAACATTTAAATAATATTCACAATGTTCATTTTAATGTTAGTTTGTCATGTTGTTAAGTGAATAAAGAAGGCATGCTGATTGAGTATCGTCATTAAGAGAATCGTAAAAATATTAAATCAGTGCGTTTCATATTATGAATTCATTGCTAAATTTAATCTGCTATTTGACCAGAATACCATTTTTCCAGAAAAATGACAATGCAACAAATTTCATTACCATATTATATCCAATGGCAAAATATTTCTCCCACATGAAAACGGCCGGACCACAATTAAAATGTATTGGATGTGGCTGGCCTTTATAGAACATTTTTTCGTTATGATCATTAATTGACAGTTTCATGGTGACGTCCACGACCATTACAGTAATGCAGTACAGGTAGTTCAAATTTAAAAACATGCATAGGTTTTATTTCAATAATTTTGAACAAATTAGTATCCATTACGCGAAACAACGGGTATTTACAGATTAATGAGGGTAAATCAAACGCTGTACGTATTATTTTTATTTTTTAAGTGACGTGTTTTCAATAAATGAATCAGTCAGGGATGTCAGTCTTTTCCCTGGGTCTGCAATTTGTTCAGTAATTGAATCACATAGAATTATTCGCCAATACTTCTACTGAAGTTAGAGTGAACATGTATATCCTTGAATACAAAATGTCGAAAATTGCATTTTCGGTGATGGAATCTCAACACGGCTCTAATCGCGCAAATATTTAATTGCATGCAAAAGCAAAAGAGATATATAAAATTGAAAAACGTCCGAATGTAACGAGGCATTTTTAATCGCTTTCCATGAAATGTAATGAAAAATTAGTAGAAGCGATAAGAACACTTGTGGGCATCCATTTGATAAAATCCATTATTAACAATTCGGAGAAGGTGTGTACTGGATTGATTCTGGAGGTGTCACCGGGCGCAAGCGCTGACAGTCAGTGCCATGAGGAGGGGGTAAGACAGGGGTGCGGGTGCGAGTGCAGCCAAGCGCGGGACGGGGAGCGGGCAGCGGGGCGGTGCTGGCAGCGCCCCTCTTGATGAATGGCGCCTGCAGGGAGGCGCTGTCATAAGAAAGACTGAGAGGAACCGCAAGGGGAGGGGCGGGTAGAAGAGGAGAGAGAGGAGGGAGGGAAGGAAAGCCGAGGAGGGAAGTCGTCGGTGCCAATCCTCCCGAGACGTGTTCCTAGTGTTGCTAATTAGTTGGCACTTCCTCCATAAATAATTAAGCGCTCCAACCCTACCCTCGGTTTCCGCTGGGACATTGTTAGCGGCAATCTTCAATACCTGCGCGTCACCGCCAACGTTGCAGCGGCCCCCGACGCGGCCGTCGCCACCTCCTCCCCTCCAGCGCCTCCAGGCGCGTCTCGTCGCCTCCAGCGCTCTTGATGCCGCCCGCTTCGCTTTCATGATTCATCACGATCAACGAGGACGTATAACTAGTGCTTTCTACGAATGGTCACATTATAATTCTGCTTTTACATGACAATTAGTATATTCACTAGCAATCTAGAGCAGCAAAATGCTGCTAAACACATCCCCACAAAATAGTTTTCCAGAAAATAACACGCACACTCTTCAAGAACAACAAACGGAATAGTCTCGATTGACACTAAAAAATAAATATTCATAACACAAAGGATCTTTATGAGTACTGCAATAACGTGTTGTATTTATGTAGTACAGACCAAGTGCATCAACAATGTTCCTGATCTAAAACACAACGCGTGACTAGCCAATATTTAGTGGCTAGTGGATGGTTCCTTGGGGCCTTTCTGCCGCATGGCAGCTGTATCGCAACCAGTGACGCACTGAAATTCAACCAGTGCCGCGCAGTATGAGAGTAGGCGGAATAACACAATTAACTATCCTCACTTCAGTCAAAATCGAAACTCTTTCTCGCGATTTTTCTCGAGTTTTCTGGGTATCTAATGAAACCATAGACACATCTTTCATGGTTAGAGGCTGCAAGTTCTCTCTGCGCGCATTAGTAATATAGATGGATACTTTTCCAATACACCTCAAAACCACTCCTATACTCAGTGCCGCTTCTGATGTCATCCAAGTTGCGTTCACCGACAAAACTGTATCTGCACTTCCGTTATTCTATTTATAAAGTCTCTCTTAATTTATCCGTTTTTCCTTCACGTATTCCTCTTATGACGCCACAGACAATTCGACGTTTTGTTCCGTCATCGCTTGCTTGCGTAACTACAAAATAGTGGTAGCGTCGCGAGGTGGCGCACGTGCCGTTTTCGCTGGAAAGCCCGGCCTTAAGCCGGATGGGGGATGGGGGTGGAATGCGGCGGCGCCTCGCCGGCGGCGCGCCGGGCAGGAATCCCAGCCTAAAATAACCAGGACACTGAGCGTGCCTGAGTGCGAGTCCATTGACGAAAGCTGCTCTCTGCTGAGGGCTGGCTTGCGAGCCGACCTGACCGCGCCGCCGCTGGTAGAGTGGGGGAACGAGCCGTGACGGTAATTTATTGCGCGCGACATGCGCTCGCGGGGATACCTAGTGAGTCGAAAGACGTGAGGTATCTCCGTGCAACCTTGCACGTTTTGCATCCGGCCATGTAACATCTAGTTACGGGGACTAATGTCCGACAGCTCGCACTCGCGCAGCTTCTCATGCTCTCGAGCAGAGGCCCTGGGCTCAGCCTAGGGACTGTCGCGGGGTTTCGCGGCTTAGAGAATAGAAAGGTTGCCTAAGGTTTTCAATTTTTGTAACCTTATCTTGTAAATTGTATTATTGTAACCTATACTGTACATACTATTCAGAATCTGTCGTCTGTGCTTTTCATGTCCAGGTACGGCCCAGACTCGGAACCTTTCCTATTTCTACCAAAACTGGTGCAAAGCGGTTATCGTAAATTCCGCCGGC
>JAHLJT010001779.1:0-12254 GCA_031308135.1 Acheta domesticus
TTTTAATATTTTCAATTTTCTACGCCATCAAAAATTTTGTAACAAACCCCCAAGAGAGACATTTTTTTTCTTTTGCAGTGTTACCTGGTTAGTAGCAATTAATGTTTGTGAATTTTTCTTTTTATAAGACTTCAATTTAATAGATTTTTTAAATAAATAAATAGTGTTATGAAATAAAAAATTTTATTTGAATTTTTTTAAATTACTTTATGATGCAAACAACACATAGGAAACATTAAAGTTTAAAAGAAAGATGCAGTGGTTCTAGAAATGTTTTCTCAATGTTACATTCTCAACATTTACATTTAGGTTCTCAACATTCTTTCTTCTTACTGTTATTTTGTCATTCTAATTCATTTTATATTATCTTACAAGAGTGTAAATTAAATTATAAAACTGTAATTATGAATTCTTGAAACATTTTTTCATTTTCTATGCACTGTCTTCTTGTATTTTCATAATTGATACTGAAGCAGCATAACTGAAACCTCTTCTTCTGGAGATCTTTTATGAGGCACAATGTATACAAAAAGTAATTACTTTTAGTTTATGTATAATCAGGATAGCGGCTACCAATTAATTATTCATAAAAGTTATTAAAAGTTCAGAATGGGGAAGAAGAGAACTATACTGCAACACATTCATCTATATAGCAGAAAAAATTGCTAGTTGTAGATCAAATGCTTATTCTAATTAAAAATTTTGTATGCAAATTTTTATATATGCTGACAAGAAACATTTTACAAGCCTTCTGTCCTCACAATTCAGGAATTGTGTATTTTCTTATCATAAAAATGTAAGGAATCAGTTAAGAATATTTGTAAAGATAACTGAACTAAATTATGTACAAGAATGAAAACTGTTTAAATTTTTCAATTTAACTCTACAAGGTTGCTATTATCTGAAGACTTTTTTTATATAAAATACTATTAAAATTTTCACTAACTGCAGTATAGATTTTCATACACTTGTCCTGTACTTACATATTTTGTGTCTATAAATTATTCTGCAACTGTATTTAAGTGTTGCATTCAAACTTAAGAAGTAGGCCTCCCATTCAAATTATATATTTTGAGTATTTATATGAAACAGGGAAAGAAAAGAAAAAGTTTTCACCTTATAAAGACTTGAATATTTCCTTGTAAAATCTAGGAACATTTTTGCATCCTTTGCAACGAAATATGATGCTTAAAAAAAAAGTACAGAAATAATGAATTGAGCACTATATTTAATTTTTACATCATGCTAATGATTTCTGTGTTCACATTAATATTCACTGAATGAAAAAGACAAGGATTTTCACTGCAGGGGTGGCTTATAGTTTTACATCTTAATGGATTAGTTTTAGTTATGTTTAGTATTATTTCAACCCGCTTTATGTTATCAAGTCTTATGTCTTCTTATTTGAGCTGATTTTTTTAGAAACAATTACTTTTCACTCTAGACAAAAACTATAAACACTTCTGTAATATCATATGTCCATTCACACTAACATACTACATGCTTACAACTTAATTCTGCCACACTAGCTTTAGATAGCTTCTTTCTGGCGAAGGAAGCACTTTGGTATTTAAATTATTCTTTTAACTTCTACTCCATTGTTTCATTTTAAATTTTCACTTTTTATAACAGTCATAACAGTTATTCATATGTGTGTATATATATGTACATATATATATATATATATATATATATATATATATATATATATATATATATATATATATGTATATACTTCTTGTTAAATTATTTTTTCTTGTATTAATTCTAAAAAAACTTGAAACATCATTCAACAATTATAAATGTTGCAAGTAAACTATCCATCAATATATATATTTTTTCTTTGAATTATGATAGTACACAGTTTCTTATCTAGTCAGTACTCTTTTCCTAGTCAGGTCAAAATCTTCTATTCATTTTAGCAAACAATAAACTAACACGCTTGATCAAACATATCACCACATCTCACTAACAGTCTTTACATTTATATAATATGCTGAAATCATCTTGGAAAATGGCACTTTCAATTAACCAAGCAAGCATTTATGGAATTTTGTGCGTCTGTGATTTGCCATCTCTCTACAGCTTACAAGACACCAAATTTTCCTTTGATCTTGAAGTGTCACCAATTACTTGGTGAAAAGGGGTTCATCATTACTTCATCACACTAATTCTACAAGAAAATCTGTAATCATACAAAGTTATAATTTTTCCAGTTCTGATATTGGACTATATTAGACAAGTGAATCAGCACAGGAGACTTCCTCAAAACATTTCCATTAACATACTTATATCCTCTAACAATAAATTACTCCAATATTCCAAACTCTTTTCACATAATTGTCTCAGTAACATATGACTCAATTATAAACATGAATTTATACTCTAACAAGAAGTTCCTAAAAATGTTTCAAACTCATTCTTTATCAGTGAGCATTAACAATGTTTCAATTTGAATTTATACCACCACAGCAATCATAAGCAGTTCATCTGCATGAAATGATATATCTTGAAATAAAATGATTTCACTACACACAACATCTTCAATGCACAAGTATAGCAATTAATTATTTTTTAATGTTCCATTCAAACCCACCACCATATTGTGTACCAATGCTTCTTGAAAGAACCAGGAGTAATATTCCAGCACAGCTTTGGTTGCAGGAAAAAAAATTGTCCTTATGAAGATACAAATATTAATAACTATGGTCCATAAAATAAGGTTGCATTGCAATTTATCTGCCTTTTCTTTACATTAATTCTTTTTCATTCCATTCATGATGAAGTAGGTGGAGTGTAGAGATCTCCTGCACCGTCTTCGTCAGAAGACCCAAAAGGCCGACGTCACCCAACTTTTATCCATCGATTCTATGGAATATTCCAAAGCAGCCAACCATCTGCAAATTTTTAAGTTTTTTATAGTGTAATAGGCTTCTTGGAAAGGTCTGGGACCAGGTAAAATTGAAGGTTGGTCAATGCAAAAAGAGCACACAAAATATTCCTTACTTGTAGGTGAATTTCAGATTGCAAAGGTAAGTATATTAATTGTTCAAAAAAGATTTGTTTAATATTTATATAAAGATAAATTTATAATGTTAGCATTCAGTCTCATTCTAATAAAAAATTAATTTAATTCTCAAAATCAAAAAAAGACCACCATCATAATACATATAATTTATTATGTAATATCACTTTATACTAAGGTATCAAACTGAAATCAGAAGCATTAAAAACGGTTTTCAATAGTGAGACAAAAGTTGAAGTTAAAGCTGAATTTTTTCATTAAATATCGTATATCACTGTAACTGCAACAAAATAATACTGTTTCATTTTGGTATTTAAGAGATCTTAATACTTTCATTCAACTTGCTACTTTCACAATTTGCAAAGTGGATCATCATAGTATATGTCACAGATGTCTAGAGTTTTTTATATTTTTCAAGCACCTCTAATAGATAAGGTATTCTCGTTTGTCAAATGCTTCAGAAAGAAAAGGAACTATTTAGTTTTACAACTTCAAAATTATGGTCAAGAATTCTGTAGAAACTGCACAAAACTTAGTCCTGCAGTTTGGTGATAAATAGTTCAAGAAAAATAATAAATGAAAAAAGTAATTTTGAGGTTTTTGCAGGAAACCCCCTATATGAATGATATAATAGGAGAACTGAATAGAGATAGAACTCCTGAAGGCATTAATTTTGGGATGAACAAATACATGAACAACCATTGACGTTTGCTGCTGATGATCAAGTTGTTACATACAACCGTAAAGATAAATTGCAAATCGCATTACTTTAGAACTACGTTTCAGCCTGTTGTCTGAAAATATCAATAACAAAAACCAAAACAATGATCTTTTCAGATAGTCACTGAAAAAGACCAAAAATAAGTCAAAATAACCAGCTGATAGAACAGGTATCTCATTTTTAGACTACTGATTGTGACATATCCTACACAAATAAGGATTCACAGGAAAAATAATACTTATCTACACACATGTGTGACAATAAGAATAACACTAAAAAGTAGAAAAATGAGTGAAACAGTTAAAATTTTACACTCAAGATCCACCCAATTTGGTTTATACATAGAGTAGAAACCTGGAAGTAGAGAAATAGACCTAGAATAATAGAAGTGTTAGAAATTATGTTTCTCAGGTTGTAAAAGCAAAAAAGACTTAATTCAAAATTATGTGATTCCAGGAGGCAAAGACACATCAAAATGACATCTCATTTATATCACACGCATCTCTTTAACATCGTATGAACCATTTGAGAAAGTCTCCAAAATATCACTTTCAGGATTTTTTTTGGACATCCTGGAATAATATATGAAATACATCTTCTTTACATTACGCTAGTATTGTCAAACAGAATCATTTTTTGGATACCATACTCTGGATACCCAGAAATCTTGGCAGACCATTCTCTGCAGTTGGTCGGTTGTAATAATGCCATCATGAATAAACAATGTTTATTAAACGCTTTCAACAAACAAAACCGTGGGAAACTATGTTTTTTGGCATTAGCTATGATTGTGGTTTTGAGATGTCTACAAAAGCGGTAAATAATACAGCTTTTTGTATAATTGTATAATTTGTATAATAAATTTGCATCCTAATAACATAATAAGGTAATTCCCTATCATGTCTCTTTCTCCCGGTCTGGGCACCATCTCCCAGGTCTTCTTCTCTAGTATGGATTTCACTTCACTAACCATTGCCTCCAAGGTAATGTCCTCATTAATCACAAAGTGCATCCTTTTTAAATCACTGAAGTGATCATGGAGGTCCCAATTGTATCATAATGACATGAAAGAGACAGCAGTTAAGTATGTCTCTTAGATGTGAAAAAGAGTCAAATATTATCTCCAAGTGGTATTTGAGATCAAAGATTCTTTTTGGATCAATCTTCTGAGTGAAATGGATTGTCATTAAGCCATGTTTTTGCTGGCTGGTATAAGGGTTGAACTAGAGGCGCAACACATAACCAAAAAGGTGATACACTGTAAACAAAACTGAAAGGAGCATGGCTTTCCTACGCTACCAGAAAAAATTCTAAACAAACATTGTAATATAGTAGTCCTCTGAACTAACAATGGGAAGTTCAGAATAGGGTTAAGGGTACGCTCCACATACCCCACAATGGGAGAGCCTCCTGCCTCATATCTGATTGCCAGATCCATCGTGCCTTTCAGGTATCGCACCACCCCCACCCTCTTCGCTGCTTGCCAGTGGAATTTCCCGAAGGAGTCGTTGAACTAGGCAAGCACACTCACGGCGTGAGCTACGTCCGGGCGCGTTGCCACCGACAGGTACAGGAGACATCCAATGAGTTCTCGATGGGGTGGTTTGTCGCCGTCAGAGTCACTCCACACATCGGCCTTGGCGAGGTTTGAGCCAGATGCAATGGGCGTGGAAACCGGATGACACTCACACATGCTGAAGCGACGCAAGATGTCCTCTATATACGTCCTCTGATTCACGACGATGGACTCCTTAATGACCTTGAACTCTATCCCCAAACAACGCTCCAGATTCCCTAGATCCTTCACCTCGAAGAGTCTTCCCAGATCACTTCCGAAAGAGTCTATCCTCTCGGACTTCCGACACATCACCAGGATGTCGTCAACGTAAATTACAATGATTATCATGTCGTCACTGGCATCCTTGAGCTACACACACATGTCCCCTGTGGAAAGAACAGCTCCCAGGCTCCTTAGTCCTTTGTGGAGTCGCTTGTGCCACATCCGCCAGGCCTGTTTCAGACCATACAGCGCCTTCTTCATCTGACAAACCTTCCCTCCAGTCAACAACTCCCTCAGCAGGGACTTGGCTTCATCAACCAGATGACTTTGACTCTCATTAGCGACGATGTACTTGAGAGCATGACTCATTCATTAGGGACCTCCTTGAGTACGTCCTCATCTAGAGTCCCGTTGAGGTATGCTGTGGCCACATCAAACTGTCGGATCTGCATGCCACTTCGCGCCGCTAGGGCGATCGTCAGGCGAATGGAGTCCAGTCGAGCGACCGGGCTGCAAGTCTCTGGTAATCCTTAATCTATATCGCTGAGAGTGCCCTTTCGCCACGATCCTTACCTTTCGCCTCTCTAACACTACGTTCGTTCCATACTTGTTTCACAAACGAATCCGCTCCCTATCACGTCTCTTTCTTCCGGTCTGGGCACCATCTCCCAGGTCTTCTTCTCCAGTATGGATTTCACTTCACTAGCCTTAGCCTCCAACTATTCCTGTGAGTTCTCACCCGAAAGCGCTTGCTCGATTGGAACCTCAGCTAAGTTTGTAACCTCAAACCGTTCCTTCTCAGGCTTGCTTCCGCGACTGCCTCCCGGACGATTCAAACTAGTCCTCCTGGCCCTCCTCTGACGCGAACCCATGATAATCTTCGCCGTCTGAATCTTCTTCCACTGCCTCCTTATCTCTGCTGTTCGACCTGGTCATGCGGTTCAATGGATTTACATTGGTCTCTACCTAATCACTCTTCGGCAGTCTTGGGAGCTTCTGGGCACGGTGCTCCTCCGGTCGGAAGTCTTCGGAATTTGTGTTAGATTCCATCAACGCCTGTGGCAGGAACTTTACGTCCCTGGACACTTCGACCTTCCCCTCGCTTGGAATCCATATTCTGAAGCCCTTTGTTTCTGCACTGTAGCCCACAAAGAAGCCCTTCCTGGAGCGCGATTCGAGCTTACTCCTCCCGGATGACTTGTCCATGACGAAAACTTCAAAACGCTTGACGTCTGATACATCTGGTGCTCATCCGAACCAGAGTTCATAGGGCGTCTTCCGTTTAGCTTTTGCGAGGGGCATCGGTTGCGGATGAAGTTCGCTGTGTTCACTGCTTCAGCCCAGAGAGCGGAGGGCAGTCCTGACTGTATTAACAAACATCTTCCTGTGTCCATCAGAGCACTGGCGTAGCGTGACTCGCACGTTTGGGGATGCTCAACAATAACAATGTCTCTATCAACTACTTCATCTAACAGGCGAACGCAACACAAGGCAGATACATTGGATCTACTTCCACGATCTCGATTGCTTACGACGGTGTAGGCGCTCATACAAAATCCTTACAGCAGTCAGGACTGCCGATGTCTTGAAAGCAAATTACACAATGGCTCAGCTTTAATTCTTATACGCGAATGGCAAATGAGACCACTTGTTAATTTATACATTGCAGACTAAATAATATGTAATCTATTTAAGGATAATTCAATTTCTTGGATATTAATTAAGAAATAGTAGACGGGCACTATTTCCACAGTTTGTGCCCATGATCAAGCGGGGCTCCCGAGTGAGAGAGAGAGAGAGATAATTTACTGACCGCCTGAAGTGTGCTGCGCTCTCGTACACAAACGAGCTTCTTTCCGCAGTGGATACTAGCGTAAAGCAGTCGGGTTTCTCTGGGCCAGGGGAGAAGAGGGGAGAGGGGAACCTCACCATCTGCGCATGCGTCATTGCTCGTCGCAATCTCGCAGCAGACGCTAGAAGCATTTTAGTTTCCAAGCAATCAGGCCAGCTTCAACAACCCACCGAATTCAATAATAAGAAATCAATTTAAAATTAATACAAAAACGTATTTCGCTCAACGGACCACTTGTAAGATTATCAATACAGTATTTAGGATTCTTTATTAATATATGTACGGGGATGCTCAGTATCTCAGCGTCCCCTGACGCTACGCCACTGCATCAGAGTCCTGTTCTTCCTTTCGGCTACACCATTCTGCTGCGGATTGTATGGTGCCGTTAACCTCCGCGAGATGCCGTGCCTTTTCAGTAACTCTTCGAACTCTTGGCTCTTGTACTCCAGCCCATTATCCGACTGGAGGCACTTTATCTTCTTCCCCTGCTGAGTGTCCCATGGCGGCCCTAAAGTTCTTTGATAGCTTCGCTCTTGTTCGTCAGGAACCTCACCTCGCACCAGCGTGAATGGTCGTCGATGATCGCGTAGAAGTACTTGTTCTTCCCGTAGAACGTCACACGCATTGGTCCACATATGTCAGAATTAATCAAGTCACCCGCAGCCTTAAGGAATGGGGTTCGGCAATCTCCCCAGCAGGCAAGCTCTGCATTCGAGATCTTCGTCGATGTTGTTGACGACGATTCCTTTCAGGTGTCCGTTCTTCACAGCTTCGCGAAGATCCGGTATGTTCAAGTGTCCTAGGCGGACGTGCCAGTCTTCAAGGGAATTGCCTTCCACTCCTTTCCGGCAAGATGTCATTATTGTACATTCATTTAAAAGTCGTCACAGAATAAATAATGAAAGATTCCGTGTTCATTCCAATCGGTCCAAATCATATGTGGCGACGTGCTTCAAAAATTTTTGAAATGAAATTGTTACATTTTACAAGAAATTATTATTATTTATTGTGAATTTGGTGTGCTACACGGGGTGGGCCGCCCCTGCCGCCCTAACTACGCTATGCCACTGGATAGTATAAATAAATACACAATTCACCCATTATTTAATTATGATATTTCAAAAGTATTATGTAACGTCACACCCTCCGTGAACGAACATGGTCAACTTCACCGTTGATCGTGATAATTATACCAGTTGACGCGGTGCGGGTGTTTGGCGCGGTACGTGACCTGCCCAGGTCGGGTGCCCCTCTGCGGCCATCCCGACAAAGCGCAGGCGGGATTTTCGTGACTCCCCAGAGACCCGCTGCATGGGCGGCCTGGTGTTTTTCGCAATAAGATCCCGAGACGCGGAGTGTCATGTACTTCCTCTGTTTCGGGTAGCTGTCAGACAATAATCTACAGAGAAAGGACGCCGCCCAACGCTGGCGTTAATTGCAGGAGGAGTACCGTTTGAACGCGCATTTAGATCACAGTGTATCTTTTAATTGCGCGGGTACGGTACTCAAAAAGATGACGCGACTTTGTCACGAGCCCCGCGCCATAAAAGGGGGACTCCTCGAGCCATTCCCTCAATAAAATGTAGGAGCTAGCAATTTTTAACGCGCACATGCGTACCGGCCAACAGTTTTAGTTCAAATACAATCTCAAACAACTGCCGCGCCGCAGTGGTCGGACACCAGCTGCATTCACGACCGCAAAGGAAGGGCATACCCTCCGCTTTCGCGTACGGAGATATCAACCGTCGCACCGAGAGAAATGTAACGGCAATTTTTTTGTTGCATGAGAAACGCATCACAGGTCAGAATATCATATCGCCACCGGGTATGGCTTATTTTAAGCAATCAGAGTGAGGCACTTGTATCAGAAGAGGGGCAGTGAAGTTTCGTTGTACGAGCGTGAGCTTCGGAATCACTTTTTACTGTAAATTTGGCTTTGGTCTGGAAACAATGTTCTTATTTTCGCACTTGCAGGCACTTGGTCTCGAGCTCGCACTTGACTTGTGTCTCGAACTCCTTAACGTGATGACGTCTCCAGCGAACTTGTGTTTACTTTCGGACAAAACTCATACTGAGAAACCCCATCTCTTGCTCCGACTTCGACCGGCACTTTTGACTGCGGTGATGCTCAGGCTGGTTATCGCCATCAACGTGACATCGCCGACAACACAGTGGGTCCTAAGGTTGTTGCGTTGTCATCCTGTATCCGGCTGGGTGAACGAACGACGTCCGAGGCGGTCGTTGGCTGCTCCATCACTCAATACCGCCATGGGGGCAGTGACCGAGCCAGAATTGCATGGGGCGTGCCACCACTCGCCGCCATCACCGCGCCGCAGAGAGGACGCCGACCGCCCAGCCGTCCAGGAAGGAATTTAAGACGTCACCATAACCGTAAGAATTGCACGTGGTCCTTGATCGGGTGCTCATCAGCTCCTTTTGCCCGTGAGATGCGGGAGACATTAAACTAAGGAAACTGAAAAAGTAGAGGCCACACACACGGCATTTTTATGTGTAGCGACAAATTATTTTTTTCCTGTTTGGGATTCAGTTAGAAAAAAATAAGCCATAAGAAATATAGCTAAAAAATTGTAAGAATTCATGTAAAAGAATAATTCATTCACAGATCATCATCATCATCATCATTTAATTAAATATGTTAATAAATTTGCTTTTTTATTACCTGACCCTGTATTCCCCTGCGTCCTCAAAATGTAACAGTTGACTCTGTCAAATATTTTCAAACCTGGCACAGAGAGTAGGAAAAAATGAATTAAATATGAGTCAAGAAAATAAGAATAAAATAAGATTTTTTGTCGTAATTACTATCAGAGCAAAGAACAAGTGTGTTGGACAAACACTACTGGCTTGATGTCATTATACTCCTAACAAGCCCTCAAGAGAGTAGAAGGAGGGTATGACCATGGATAAAAAAACTAGAAGTGTACTAATTCAAATGCATGCACTTGCCTTTTTTTATCCATTTCTGAGTCTGTATGAAGATAATAGTGCCGTTGGTGTGGTTCTGGAGGAAGAATCTCAAAGGCAATACTTTTACCTCCAGCAGTTGAATTCTGCACTTCTATAGCCATGAGACATACCATCCCTAAAAGAAATTACAATATATTAAAAAACAACAAAAAACAATAAACACCTACTAGTAGGATAATTATGGCAAAAGGGGTGAAAGAATAAATCAAATCATTTCTTGGCTGAAATACATTTTCAATTCACAACAAAAACATAAAACAAAAGGTAGCTGGTTGTCATCTATGGAGTTTTTTGGGAAAGATGTAATATAAACATTTACAAAGAAAATAATTTGATTTTTCCTGCCAATCCATATGGCTGGGAAATATTTCTATTAATAATTATCAGGGGTTATAGGTGTTTTTTTTAATGTTAAGAACAATATCAATACAAAATAATAAGATAGGCCAAAATATAAAGGAAGATGAAAGGATAAGAAAGAGAAAGAGAGGAGGAAGAGAGAAAAGAAAAGAAGGCAGAAAAAAGAAGAGAAAGAAGAAGAAGAGGGAGAAGTGAGAAAAGAAAAAAAAGAAGAGGCAAAAGTGAAGGAAAAAGAAAGAAAAATTAGTATACCTATATGGAAGGAAAAAAGAAATTTCATTTGATATTATTTCACACATTTTATTTTATGGATTTAATTTTATATAAAAAATGTTATTTTATTGCAGTAATTTATTGAATTTTATTTAAATAATAAAAGAACTTCTAAAATACGAAGTTTATTTATATTACAAAATTTTGCACGAGGAAAGCAAAGAAGAAATATTTGAATTAGAATTTCACTATATACCCAAATTTAGTAACAGAATGCTCATTATGATTTCCAATAAATTGAACAGCACATGTTGATAAATAATGCAAATTAAAATAAAGAAAAGGTAATTATTAAATTGGGAACTGTTTTTCTCTCATCTGTAATGTTAAGTAAGACAACATCACCTAAAGCAGAATCAGAACTGCCATCTTGATAAAAGTAGAGACAAGCATACTTGAGCACACAGTATCGCCGTTGCCAAGCTTTCCAACGCTGGCCCAGCTTCATGAGGTAGCCAAAACAGTTGGCTGGTGTGAACAGCGCTAGGAGCCAGACGTAGGTTACGATGATTCAAATCCAGCCATTCGTCTACCTGCACCATAAAATTATACAACTTTGATTAAGTGCATTGTAAATATTATGCATGTGCCCTAAAAGCTTTTCAAATACTTCTACATTACTGAATAAGCTGATAAAAACAATAATTGAATGAAAACATTTGTAGGCTTATAACAAAAGTTTCTTCCAAGTCCTTCATTCGTTGAAAAGTAAATATTAAAAAAATTCAATAGTAATAAAATATTCCAATGTATAGGCAAGTTAAAATGAGGGGTGCTATCATACTGAAGTTGTATCAGGTACATATGAAAAGTAAAGAAAATGAAAGAGATATTACCATGGTTAATAAAAATAATACATCTTTAATAATTAATGAATAACCAAACAGCCAAGAAGGGTTTAGTCAGATAAACTGAAAAAAGAATGATAAAAATCAATGAATTTTTGTGTATGGAAAAAAAGGATTAACAAAAATTAAAAAGCCATGTCTAGGTACATCAATTTTATGTGTGGGAGCAATTGTTAGACCTCAGGCCTTTATTTTGTCATGTACAAATTTTTATATGAGAACATTGTATATTCCTGCATTTTGAGTAACCTTTCTTCTAATCTTTTAATAAAAAATGTACACACACATGCAGGCTGCCTAACAATTCTCAGAAAATTATTTTTATGTCACGGGTGTCTGAGGAGTCACAAAACTTTCACCCGCCCTCCTATGTTCAGTCTACATTGATGAGCAGAGACAAATGGTGC
>JAHLJT010001781.1:0-20098 GCA_031308135.1 Acheta domesticus
TTTGCATCATTAGGTGCTACAAAAATACAAACTTGTTTTACAACATATTGAAACAAAATTATAATAAAGAGAATAAAGAAAAACTAATTCAAAAAGGATACATCGGAAAAATTAAAACGATAATTAATGATAAACAGATGACTTCAACAGAAAAAATAACAATCAAAAACAAATCATAAAACAGGCTTTTTTTTTTAGATGTTTTTTATGTTGTGAAATATTGTTGTTTAGAGTACGTTTTCGCATCAGAGCTAGGAAAAATATATTTATGAATGGACCAGATTTTTATGTAATTACATATTTTTTGTCTTTTTACTTACCGTTCTCAAAATTGTAATCTGGTGAATCAAGCCCTCCTAACACAATATCGAAATGTTTCGTTACATAGTTTTACTTATTTAGTACTATATTACATATTTTACATATTTTGCTGTTTTTACAACATATTTTCTTATTTGATCAATTTTCATCAATCTAAGTCGGTATTTTTTTTGTGAAAAAGGTATTTTTTTAAATCAGCATTTACCTACATTATTGGGAAATCTATCAGACAAAATATCATTGAAACCGCATTTGGTGACCTGTAACCTTAATTTCCGAGAAAATATTTGCGATAGCCGACGTGTAACACTTCGATGAAGATGCTACATTATATGTTGCTGGTCGTAGATGGCTTCTGTTGCGATTTGTCCGGCTGCTAAACTACGGTCCAGGATTATAATAGATGAAGCTTTTACTACGGACGAGAAAGTTGTATGATGTAATGTGAGCATTTTTTCTAAATGTATTTCTTGCTAAGTAAATGGTTTCTAATTAGAGAATTTTAATATTGCATATTATATCGGATTTTACATATTTATTACATATTCTTACTGTTTTTATTTATTACATATTTAAGTACATATTTTGCCGTTTCAACTACATAATTTTCCGGTCTTTATTTATGAATATATGCTACCGACAACTGGGGAAGGGGGGTCAAATCCCAACGCTACACGTCCCCCTTGGATGATCACGTTGAGCACTTTTCATGCAAACAACCTCAGTTTGTTACACAGTAAACAATATTTTAGCAGTTCCTACTCACATTACTTGCAAAGAGAAATACGAGGACAAAATAAACAAGTAATAGATGAGAAAGGAACTTGCTGATCCGGTGGCCGCGATTGCTTAGGGAATAGTGCCCGTGGCGATCTTGGACCGAAGGATAGTGGGTTCGAATCCCGCTCGGGCATGGTTGTGTGTTTGTCTATGTGTAATGTGCTTGTGGTTGGTGTCAGGAAGAGTATTCGGCCGTAAAACATTCGCCAAATCCGTTTATTATGAGCCTAGCCACCCCGCATAACGAGAAAAGGCAAAAAGAAGAAGAGAGAGAGAAGGAAACTTACATTTACCTGAGATTAGCATACACCTCAATGAATCAATCATTGAAGAGTAAATAAATATTTTCGTATTAACGTAGAATAAAGTGAATATGGGGAACGTGAGACAGCCACAAAATACATTGTACAAACCAGGGATCTCAATTCGTATTCGTTGAAAAGTCTGATTACGTCCACAAAAATCGCCTTAACACTTCATCCAGCAAATAAACTTCGACATTTGTGAATGACATTGCACGACAGCAAGCTCCCTAGGCAGGGGACGGTCAAAATCCCGCTCTCAATCTCTTTGTGACATGAAGCACCAGGTAAGCTCATACTTTGATTGGAAAATTGTTAAAACACTCCGAAACAAATCGCACGACACATCATTAGAATGAAGTGCAGACAGCTGGACGCACAATTATAAAACACACCCGACCTGAAATCACGTTGCTGATGGCGGTTTAAAATACTTGTCACGATAGGATCATTTGGATGTTAGCAATCCCTTGTGTTGATGTGTTTTTATTGCCACCGATTGATTTTCGATGTGCATTATTGTAAAGTAATTACTCCTGCGGTCTGTGAAATACAGGTGTTTTTTTAAAAAGATATTTCAGAGCAAAGGTGTGCTCTTAGTAATGGTTTCTGGGGAATATTTTGCAACGCCGTAAAAATGTTTATTTGATTTGAAAATATCTCGACAGGTTTTAACAGTTTACGGTAAGTTAATATTCACGTCCCACTTTGTCTATGCATTGATGTAAAAAACGTTTCAATCGAAAAGTGTTCATTACACAAACACAAGGTATTGACTGGAAGAAACAATGATTTTTGTGTAAAACGAAATAGTATTCAGTGTTTATTTAAGAGAAAATAACAGTCATTTTGTCACAATTTCATAGGTTAAATGCGGCTCGCTCAAAATTCTCTCTGACTCCTAACACAATCATTTTCTATTTTTTTCTGCCTGTCCCTAATAACTTAGTATTTATTACTATTAATTAATTTATTCTTCCTCCCTTTAGTTTGGAATGGAATCGCTTACGGGCTGTGGGAAAATTTATGTTAGATGGTCGCTGATGTATTTTATGGTAGATTGAATATTACTCAGTATATACGTATGTAACGGAACGTCTACAGACTGCCCCATACGGGATTCCAAGCTTTGAAAATTTACGAAAGGAATTTTATTATTACCTTATTTTAAATACTTGAAGAAAACGTTCGTCACTTCAAAATATTATAATTTTGTTCTAGCATTTTAACAACCATTTCGCAGCTCCGCTATTATTGCTCCGAATCAAACCTAGTGGTGCTACTGAATGGCATAGACGTGCAGGGACTCCTATAATTGTTTGAAGAAAGAAACAAAAGCATACAGCAAAATGAACTTTATGACAGTTTAAGATGTCAAGCACCATCGGTACGAAAAATTTGAAGACAACATTTGGAACGTTTTGAGAAAATCGCGTTTGACTTTCTGAAAAATGAGATATTTTGAGCTAATTTTCACAGAAAGCTTTCAAGTTTTAGAGAAATTTTACTAAATATCATTTGAAGCCTCATCAATGATGTCACGGATTGTCTCTAATATAAATATTACAACAAATATTAGAGACAAATATTACAAATATTACAGACAAATAAAAAAATATATTCTTGATGTCTTCCGGGCTGATGGGCCGTGGTCCAATTGGCTTGGAACTGCCAAACGTTTCGCCCACGACTGCGGTGGAATCTTCAGTGGCGAGGTCTCGGGCGAAGTGTCCGGGACAGCGGCTTACTGGCGACTGACGACTGTCAGTCGACTGGCAGTCGCCAGTAAGCCGCTGTCCCCGGACACTTCGCCCGAGACCTCGCCACTGAAGATGCCCACCGCAGTCGTGGGCGAAACGTTTGGCAGTTCCAAGACAATTGGACCACGGCCCATCAGCCCGGAAGACATCAAGAATATTGACTCCGGCCGTGAAAGCCTTCAATGCTTTATAAATAAAAAATATGTTGATAATTATTGAAAACACAAAAAGAATAGATCAGAATGGCGTTGCCTTCTTATAGAGTACATTTAGCATTATCCCTTCCTAAAGTTAACTAGTGGTGCTACAACAGCACTTACTTTCCCGTATTAGAGGAAACAGCGAAGTAGTACTGTAATATTGCACTTTAATGCGCTACTAACATCTTCGCTTGGAACTCACTATTTCCATTGCAGTGTTGTCCAGAACTACGTGAATTCTACAACATTCACAAAATAGAATGCAAAAGGTTTGTAACCCTGTATTGGAAAAAGAAGCCTGATACCCTGGAAATATAGAATGCCTTCCATTGGGCCATGATTAGGGAAGAGTATTTTAAAACCATGCAACAAATTCTCTACTCACTACAAATGGTACAGCATTTTGTGCAAAACTAAATATTTGCCTGCAAATATCAACATCAATTAGACAATTATAACTTCTTTTCATACAGCTCCATTAGGTTACAACAATGACACTAATTCACAGATATTCGCGAGCGCAAGTGATTCCCTTGTTGCAGACCCTGCATTGTCGCTATTCTGAGAGCTATTAATTCTTTTACTTATTTCAAATATTCAAAATAAACAATTTCTAAAATATTAATGTGTAAGGTCTATAACAAAGTTCGAATGTAAGAAACGAAGAAAGAAATAATATACAAAATTGCACATTCTATTTACGACGCATCCAGCTGTTCCGAAGCGCAGTAAATTTACAGCGGCCTATTACGTTTGTCACAAAATTAATGAAAAAGTACTCGTATTTTGAAAAATTAAGCATGACGTATTTATTTTATTTATTTATTTGTCAATATTCGGAATTACTACATACTCTTTCTTGCCAGCTACCATCTATCATCGCCAAAAGTAATTTTTTTGTCATTTTCTTAATTTATCGGTTTCCTATTGGTAGAACAGATACATTAATTTTAGAATATTAAAGAACACAAAAACCTAGCCGTAACTGGCAATTTTCTTTTAAAAATTATGTGCCGTTAAGAGAAAATGGCGTTTTAGCACTACTAAAAATGCGAAATTTGAAGCTCATTTCACAGAAAATTTTTGAGTTTTCAAAATACTTTATATGAAGTATTTGAAGCACTTACACTCACAAATATAATACTCTTTACAAATTGCGGATAATGTGCATATTAAAGATGTGAGAGATCTTTCAAAAATTTACATTTATATAATTTTTGAAAAAAACAAAAAAAACTCAAAATAAACTTCACGCTATACTAATGAGTGTAATTAGCACTATCCGTTACAAAAGTTTCAAGAAAAAAATTGCAGCATATACGAGAAAAAGACGTTTGAGCATTTCTGAAAATGCCGAAATTTGAGGTACTTTTCACAGAAAACGGTAGTGTTTTTGAGAAACTTTACTTGACATTATTTAAAGCATATATACTCGTAAATATAATAATGTGAAAAAATCGCCGATAATGTAAATATTAACGACGTGAGAGACAAGTAAAAAAATTTACATCTTTGTAATTTTTGAAAAAAAACCAACCGGTAGAAAAGTATGGCTTTTATGTCATTGATAGAGTACATTTACCACTATCCCTACAAAAAGTTTAAAGATAAAATTGGAGCCATTTTTGAGAAAATCTTGTTTTTGTATTTTTTAAAATTGCACATATTGCACGCAATATTGCACGAAAACTACCAAAATTTTGAAAAACATTTACATGACCTTTATTAAAGAACTCAATATGCAGAACAAATTTTATTTGAAGAAAAAATCTCTATCTTCAATTTTTGTAGTTGGAGAAAGACGCCGAAAAAATTCAAACTTTCACAATTTTCGAAAATTTTGAGCTGTACGTAAAAATCGGACATATTGCATGTTAATAAGTGTATTTTACTCTATTTGTACAAGAAATTTAAAGAAAAAATTTGGAGCCATTTTTGAGAAAACTTTGAAAATCCCCGGGGGGCTTCATATAAAGTACCCCCAAATTTTGAAGAATCTTTTTCAAAATCTCAAAGCTTCGACTAGAATCAGGTCGACCGGTGAATATCCATTTTGGAAGAAATCGTACGTATGGTTTAGGCGCTAGCAGTGTTCACAGACGGACAGACAGACGGACGGACAGACGGACGTTCAATTGGGTTTTCGGTATCAAGGACCTAGAAAACAGGGTTTCTGGCTGCACCACGTGCTAGGGGATTTTATTTCTTAATTTAGCAACTGGTTTTATCCACTTATTCGTTTTCACGGCCCGGCAATTAATTTTTTTCCGCCGAAAATTGGCCATTTTTTTCGCGCAGTATTACATAACTTTCTCTATACTACGTATAACACTCCGTGTATACGTACGTATACGGGAAAGTAAAAATCTACCGAACTGTCATGGGCTGCATTTGACATTCGAAGCTTTTGCCGTGCAACATCGCTCCCTGTACGCCTCACCTCCGCCTATTGGGAAATCGCGGAGTCAGCCATCTAGTGGTATTATATACATCATTGCTATTACCTCGTACACTTAGTACATAATTTATTCCTTGATATCACCTTATTTTTACTTATTATTTATGTTATTCAACACGGAAATTTCTCAGTGTGACACAATAAACACAAATACTTTATATTTCTGCGTTTTCTCATGCTAATCACTTCCTATTCTCGGCTCTTTATTCATAGTTTAATTCTCGCGGCAGTCTTGACCTCTGTTTTTCTCTTGTTTTACGTTTCAGATGTTTCTGTTATTCTTTGTAATGTTTCCACACAAATCAGAATAATCTATCACACAAGCATATTACACAATCCCATTCACCCTGTTTCTGAGTTTTGCGATACTGATAAAATACTACACGGATGACAATTAGAGAAAATACTGAGGGGAAGGGAGGGTCACAGTGGAACTAAGGGGCTAAATAGAATTTGCTTTTAAAACCCACAGATTTTGATCCTTTCAGTTCCAGTTTAGGTATTTTGTCGGAAAGAGTGTAGGCCCGACTGTGTGGCCGACTGTAGGCCCGACTATGTGGAAGTGTTGTGGGGCTAGTATATCACAAGAACGAATTATTGCTGATTTTGTGATTTCCCCCTGTGCCTAAAACCTTGTCTTTGGAATAACAATGCAGAAATACGAAAGTATTTGTTTTAGCTTACAAATTTAGCTTAATGGTCTTAGCTTACAAAATTATTCATTGCTTTTGGATTTCTCAAATAAAAGCAAGATTAATGGAATTATTTTGAAGCATTTTGTCCTAGCGTCGGGCAGAGCAATGTAAAAAGTAGCCATTCTGCTTTTCCTAGTAATGTTTGACTGCTTATTATTACTACTATAATAATTCGTTTTAGGAGTACGGGAGTAGTACGTTGCCTCTCAGTAACTTTTATTCACAAACTGTTAAGAACTGGCTTCGAAATCACTCACTCAAAATGGTGACTCTCTACGAGGACGATTCTCCCTTTGGAGAAGTATTTGTAAGAATAGCCAAAATACAGAATGCTTTCTCTGGATTTAGAAACACAGAGATATACCATCGAATATTTTCTGATCATGCTTTCACTCCAGAAAAAGCAAAAACATGTGAACTGTCTGCAGAATCGTCAAACGCTGTACTACATCTACGTAGGCTACATCTATTTCCTCACTGATGGAGGTCAAAGCTCAGTCCTTGATAGTTTTCCTGAAGAAATTTGTCATGTACCAAAATCAGGATCAAATTCGAATAAGTCTACCTGCAGAACTGGAAAAACTGACATCATAGCATCTCCTTGTTTGAATGGAACTTATAGGTTCAGCCAAGGAACTCACACCAAAAACACACACAAAAAAAAACAACAAACAACTATGTATGTTGAGATAAAATAATTATTCTCTAAATCAGTACATGATTTTTGTATTCCCGAATGATATGTATATACTCAGTAATAAAATTATTGTTAGTGTAGGGAACGTTATGTAATGCTATGGTAAATCGACTTCGAGATTTCAACGGAAACACACCTTTTGGGGTCCCTGATAACGAAAAAGTGGTTATTTTCAAAACGTCTGTCCGTCCGTCTGTGACCACCACTACCGTCTAAACCATGCATAGAAATTAGAATATTTTCTGTGAAAACGAACTGAAAATTTCACAATTTCAGGAATGCTCAAAGCCATTTTTCTCAAAAACTATTTCAGTTTTTTTAAATTTTTTCGTGCATTTAGTGCTAAATGTGCTCTTAGAAGTAAACAGTCATTTTGCTGTATAATTTTGTTTTTTCAAAAATTTACACCAATGTATTTTTTATAAGTCTCACGCCGTTAATATGCACAATTTGAATACAGGAGCTCTACTTTAAATTTCAACTTTCAAATTGGACCACCCCTAGTTATATTACTTACGATCAGTCTTACAATATTTTGGACACATTGTTACTTTGCACGAAACTTGATTGTTAAATCCTTAAATGAGATGAAAACAGTACAAGTCTTCATTTTTTGGTAAAATAATCACACTTTATTAGTAAAGTTTTATCGCAAATATTCTTCATGATATATCGCCCCATCATCTCCCCGCCCCCTCCGCCACCACCCAGCCACCTCCCTGCCACCGTCCCACCCACATGCTCGCTACCGGCCCGCGACGGCCCCGTCCCTCTCTGCTTCGTTTGCTTAATAAAGCGCTCACGGAACGAGGCGGCGGCAGCAGCAGCCGCGGCAAATAGTGCAAGGGCCACCGTCGCGTGGCGTCGCGTCTTCTGGCCCAGGGTGGCCCGCCCGCCCCCGCCTTCCTGGGAAGGCTGAGACGAGACCGAGGCCGACAGCGAGACGCGAGTGGCGGCGGTGGCGGTTCTCCTAAGACAAACTGGGGCGTCGCGCCGCGCCGCGGCGGCCGGGGCGCTGTTCGGCGTCTTGCGGGTTTCAATAAACCGGCCCCCCTCCCTCGCCACCTGCTTCCCCACTCCTAAGCTCCTTTTCGCCTCGTCCCGTCTCACACACTGGCTCGAAACAGGGCAGGGGGCGTGCGAAACGAACACACGCGCTCATGCACTCGCAGATATACACCACTCATCACATTCCACAGGATAAAGTGTGAGATTATTAATCAGAACTTTATGTATTTGTCATGATGAATAATAACTTGTGTAAGAATTTTTAATATTTATATCTACCAAACACTATTCACTTACTCGATAAGGAATTAACACCCAACATACTATGGACTTTGATAATCCTAAAACCTTGTGATAAAACCAAATTATTTAAGAGAATGGCGTCAGAAACTATAAATATTAAAATCCATAATATTTTAAATTTCGTTCTAGAAACCAATTAATTCAAAAGTAATTACTACCTTTTTGGGTATCAAAATCTAAACAATAATTAATTCATTAATATTTCATAGAATTTTTATCGAATCACCTACCCTCTTCCTTTTTCCCCTCCTCCTCTGTTCCACTTATCCTCTTCTCCAGCTCCTCCCTTCACGTGATTCCCTATCTCCGACCTCACTACAACACCCTTCAGTTGATTACTAAGACACAGGATACATGATACGTTTCACTAAACCTGTTTTCCCTTTTCGTGATAATCGGAACATTAAAGACCTCGTTCACCGATAAGTTTTCATCGAAATAACTAGTGGGTCTCTTAATTCTTATAATACGTTAATTACCTAATAACATTTTGTGACGCTGAACTGTTACATGAGTTATTAATGTTTGACCTAGGTAAGATTCATCCCCTTTTCAAATAGAATGTAATAATAGCTACATTTGTATAACATGCTATCTTCAATCCTTTAGAATAATTGTTATAATTTTCTTTCCGGTTCTTGAAAAAAATAAAGCTTTGTCGAAACGTTGTATAAAGTAGGCCATAACTCGTGTTTAAGATAAATTATTATTTTTAAATAAAAATAAGTGTCTTTAATTGCGTGGGATGCAAATAGTAATAAAAATTCTAAAATTCTATTAGACAGTTACAACCGACAAATAAATTATTTCTTTGTTATAATTTGAATAGAAAATTCATTTTGAAACTCTGGAAATGTAATGCTCAGCAACGTTTGTCGAAGGTTCTCTTTTAACACAATTTCTGTGCATGTTCATTAATCCTTTTACGTAACAATCCAATTTTCCACTACATAAATTAATTTCAAATGAAAGCTTTCCGTCCCACTGTGCACAGTCCAGCCCGCCCCGTCCCGTATTTCCCTTTCCTCTCCTTCCCGTCTCTCCTCTTCCTTCCCCTCTACTCCCACCGTATCCGCTATCCCCCATTCCCCCTGCACCCCCCGCTCCACTCCGCTCTGTCCCTCCTCGCCCCTTGCCCGGCCCTCTCGGCGGGCGGAGCTGGCAAATTCATCTTGATGGGAGACACCGCGGCGGCCGATGGCAAGGTAAATATTGGACTGGAATTGAAGAAGGGGACGCGAGTTTGGGAAGAAGGGGGCGGAGAGAGAGAGATGACGTGAAGCGGAGCAACGGCGAGTGAGTGAAACGACCGTTGGGTGAGAGAGGGAGATATCGAGAGGAAGCTAGCTGTTTATTTTCCATTGCTAATCTTTGTAAGCGTCACACTCTTTAAAAAATAAATCTACTGTGCTGGCAGTATGGTAGTATATGCATATTTAAGTAAATTGTGGCATGTTTGTGGATAACGTGAATATTACTGATGACAAAAATACTAGTTTAAGATACTTCAATATCTGGTTATCTAAATAGGAACGGATGCCTCTTGAAGACAGTATTTTCGACATGAGAATTTTGCATTCCCTATTTCTAATGTTCTTAAGATTTTCTTTTTTGGATTAGGCTACCCTTTTGTGACCAGTGGAACATATGTATCCCACCTGATATATTTCTCGAGAAATTGGCTGGGATTCCTGTAACCCTCTGTTGATGCATTCTGCATTCTTGTATTCTACATTCTTGCATTCTTGTACGTTACAATGCTACTACTCTGCATTCTTGTACGTTACAATGTTTGGTTACGAGTGATTCTGTAAAATGTGTGTTCTATTGTCGTTACAGGGTGATGCATATTGTGTTCCTCATTTTGGACAGTTTTATTTCTTTCCTGTGATTTTTATTTTGTTGAAAGGATTCTTTTTGTTTCTTTTCAATTATTTGGTTAATGTAAAATCAATTTAATTAAATAAAATTATTTAATTAAATTGATGTTTCAGGCAATGTGCTACTAATGTTTTTTTCAAATGCGCGGTTACAAGTGATTTTGCAAATTTTTGGTCTCGTTGCTTCTTCAAAAAGTTCCACCACTTGTTCGATTTTCTTTTTTCCTGAGCGTTTTGTGTTGTTTTAATATTATTTTTAATTATTTAATTAATTATATTGCATCCAAAATTGATTTCTGGGATTTTCGATAAGTACGATGAAACGAGTTTTTGCAGTCACAAGGCAGCGGTAGGTACGAGTGTAGCGAAAGGAGAAAAGAACAGACACAATATGCTAAGAATGCAAAGTAACCTATTGCATTGATCCTACTTTTCCAAATTTTATTTAAAATAAATGAAATTATTATCCCTTTTTTATTATTCTATGGTTTCATAATTTAAAGTATAGAAAAATATTTATTTTCTTCTCAGCATTACTATTTTCCATCATACCCACAAAGACCAATAGGACAAATATGTCCCATTAACAAATTCTAAAAAACCAAACGTTAACATTTTTCAGTAATCAATAATAAAATAGTGACAAAAAGTAATTTAAATACAAAGTTGTGTTCCAAAATTCGAAAAACAAATTAATTCGGTCACGAAATAGTTAATAAATGTAAACTATAATAATATATAGAAAAAATATGTAAAAATTATGAAAATCCAATGAAAAAGCCACAAAAGGAAGTGATACTATTAGACGAAAGGTATAGAGGAACATACCCAAACCCGGGCCCGGTTCCTAATGTGTGCACCCTGATTTATATGAGCTATATATAAGCTTTATTGGAACACATATACAATCATAAACATATAAAGAAATTTGCATTTGCATTTGCACAAAAAGGGTTTGTTTGAGGAAAACCTGTTTTTATATCAAACTTGTAAATAAGACCCTACAGTATGTAATAAAGTAAAATACAATAATTTATGAGGCTTAAAAGAAAAACATAGAATACAAAGTAAGAATAAAAGCAGAATACAATAAAACTAGAAAACAATAACTTTCCAAATACAATAATGAGGCATTAATACACCGACGCACCCAATACAATAAAGGCAGAATTCAAAAAAGGCAGAATAAATAAAAGAAGAGTACAATCGAATGTTTTGAACATAATTGATGCAAATTGCTTTTATATTATAATCAATAATCCAACTTCATCACATAACGTATAAGGGATGGGGTGCGTATGAATAATGGTGCCCCAGGGTATCAATTGAAAATATCGTTTACATTTAAAATTCTATTCATATGTGCCAAACTAATGGTTTTTCATGATCTTTTAACCAATTTAATTTACAGAACTAACAGTTAATCTAATTAACACTGTAATCATAGGTCAAATACTAATTTTTTCTGGGGTATTTTAAAATCAAATTAAAATGGGGGTAAATTTTCAATGTTGTTCTCCTCCCTTCCCCACCCCAGGAAGTGTGGATCGGGGTGGATTTTGGTATCATTGGATGTCCCTCCAAAAAACAAACTTTTATTGGTTTTTTTGATCCGATGTGCAGTTTCGAGATATTTGCTCCGATAGACTAAAAAAAACCCTATACCCTACCCTATATATCGTTAGATGTACTAGAATAAGTGTTCATTTATTGCTGCTGTCTGTAAAATTTAGCGGCTGTTACGTGTATCGTCTGCATAATGTGATTTGGCAGTATAAAAAGAAAAGTAGAATATGGAGGAATCTCTGATAGCTTTATATTTATGTATTTGGAGGACCAGCAGACTGTAAATTAAATGATACACATAACACATAAAATTAATTGAGCTGTACGGTATTGCATAGATGGATGGAATATGATAGGGCAAAAAAGAACAACATTAGCTGTAATAAAAAATAACAAATATTTAATTACTAAAAATTTGAGTTAAAAGGTTAGTAAACAAACAAAAAAAATATTAAAAAACAGTAAGATAAAAAATTGATGTGAAAAAAGTAATGAAAAAGAAATGAACAAAAGTAATTGAAAAACGGTAATCTTGAAGTCAGAAGTTGCCAAAAAATTAAGTCTTTTCTTGCGTTAAATTTAAATATTAAAAGAGTGCACTCAAGTAGACTTCTGATGCATCAGAAAGAAGTTTGAAATAAGTAATCACTTATCCGTTGGAGCTCTGGTGGGTGTTTCTTGCAGCAGATGTCGGTCGAGAGATGTTGCAGCAGCAGGAGATTGTTGACGGGGATGGCGCAGAGTTGCGACCCCAAATTAAAATGTTGTGCAGAGCAGCGTCTTCTAGCAGATTGCAGTAGGCAACTAGGCGTTGCACCGCATATTGTAAGTAAATGCTAGAGAGCCGCTTCTTGCAACAGATTGCGGTAGGCAAAATAGATTTTGCACCGCATACGAAAGTACGTCTGACCTCTGCGGAGGTCGCCACAAGAGTCCTTGATTTCGTCGGATGAAAAGTTTTTGAAGACTGGTCGGTCGAAATGTTGTCCTTTCGTGACACACAGGGGCGCTAGTGTCAATTTGCGTGTGTGTCTGAGGGCTAGCGCTGTTGGGGAGATGGCGAAGCTTGTGCACGCACTCAGCGCGCACGCATGCCCTTGGAGCCGGAGGGGCTCGGACAGGAAGTTGCCAAAAAAATGCGCCTGGAATAACAGCCTCCGGCACGTTCGCAGTCGCCACCCCAATGGGGGGCGGGACGCGCGGAGGGTGGTCCAGCAGGGGTGCAGGGGTCCAGCTGGGCGAGGCAAGGACTGCATTCCTGCGTACGACGCCACTCCGACCGATTTCAACTCACATATTTTTCAACACACTACACTGGTTGTTCAAATAATTGAGTATAAAGAATTGTGCTACAAGAGTCCCTGGGTGCAAGGAAATAAAAATTCAATAAATAGTTTTAAATTGGGACGTAACATACTGCCCGCCCAATGGCACGACACAGGAGTGTCATTTGTAAAAAAGAAATAAATAGAGAATTTTAATAAGAACAATGTGAAGTCCCAATGATAAAGAAAACTATTCTATCTTATGAAATAGGTAAGGGAGCTAACTTATTAATTGGAAGCGACATATACTACGCGTAATTTCGTGGTGAACTAGATGATTTCAGAATTGGATGGTGAGGATGTAATAGCCGGAATTGTCCATGGGGCTGGAGGTTACTTCAACCTTATGGCCCAGTTTTATACTCTTTCATGAATTCCACATAATTGCGTTTGAGTTTCGGATCTTTCTGAAGCCTGGTTTCCAATGACAAGAAACGGCGGTTGCCTGAGATTGATTTGTGCCTAAAGTCGGTGCATTTAATTTGCGAGAGAGGTTTATGATATATGTACCGTCGCGATCGCGAGTGGTAGATTCGCGAAAGAAATCTTCGCAATGTTCAGTTTCTGGAGAGGATTGTTTAGGCGCAGGCAGTTCCTCTGATTTGGCAAAACTTGTTTAATTCAAACTGTGTTGCCTCTAAACTTCGTGATTAGAAGATATAAATGCCGAGTAATGACTCGTAGATTGTTTTGACTCCTGCAAACACGGTAGACGACCAGCTATTAACCAGCCTAACAAGGTGTTCTGCATGACGGTTTTTCAGGTCCTAATGAAACATTTCCCGTAGCCAGTATTGAGAAAAATATTTCCGAACCTAACAACAAATCGATGGACTTAGCATTAGCGAATGCGGGTCCGCCAGAGTCATGTTGCTCGAATATTCCAAGAAGTTGGATCTAAATCTACCGTTGGTAGTTGAGAACTAATCTGTGGTATAACGTAAGCACCTAAGTTAGTGCGCCAATTCGTGGCGCTGGCGCCAACTTCAAGTGATACCCCGCGAGTAGCTCGCGTCTGAGAAGCTGCTATGCCGCAGATATTTATAGAGGCATCAAAAGTATTGAGTTGAAGTCGTTCAACTAAAGATTCAGTAATTAAATTACAATTGGATCCGGAGTCCATAATTGCTGTGCACTGCACGTAAGATCCGTCCTTTTTCTTTATCTGCACTGCCGCGGTGGCGAGAAGGCATCGTGACGTATGAACTGCAGGCAAAGTGCAAAACGATATCTTAGAAGAATCCTGCGACTTTACCTGAGCTTCAATGTGTTCCGAGATTCCAGCTGAGGGCGCGGAACTCGTGGTGTTCATGTCTGAACACGCGTTAGCATTAGCTGACATCACGTTTGATTGCGTTTGAGGCTTACTGGAAACTTTATCACCTAAATGTAGTAACGTATGATGACGTTTGTCGCACTGACGACACGTTCCCTTTGACAAGTATGACCAGGACTATAATATTTTAAACAGTTTCGACATAACTTCTTGTCAGTTACTACGGCTATCCTTTTCTGCGGACTCATTTTATTGAAATCAGCACACAAATAAATTGGATGTGGGCCGGAACAGCAAGCGCAATTACTGATACCCTGTTTTGAAGTGGGGCGTGATGACGATGACCTTGCTTTAGATGTACTTCGACATTTACTTTATTAATATTAACTAGATCTAAGATTTTACATCTTTTTTCAAGAAATGTGGTCAGATCGTTAAGGGAGGGCATTTTATCTGTGTTAGATGAACCTTTCCCATTCACGCAAAGTTTCCAGGTCTAGAGACTCTAACAACAACTGAGAAAATGAGCAATTCATCAAGAGGTAGTTCATTTTGAATTACCTTCAGCGCATTGTAATTAGTACAAATGATCTAATAAAGCTCTCAAGGACTGAGGCGACCCTGCTTGTAATTCGGGCGGTTTTAGAAGCTTTTTTCAGGTAGCTAGATATTATCAAACGGGTGTTATCATATCTAGTACAAAGCAGATTCCATGCTACCTGAAAATTGAGGCTGATGCCGGTAGGTAGACTACGTAGCAATGAAAGAGGTTCCCCTTCAAGAGCAGTATTTAGGTGATGAAACCTTGCGACATCTTCTATAGTGGTATTTTTTATAATCAAGGCCGTAAAGATTTCCTTGAAATTCGTCCAATTCGCAAAATCTCCATTGAATTTAGGAATAGAGATTTCCGTAACCTGACTGATGTTGTGTTCGAGAATTTGCAAAAGATGAGCACACATGCTGTTCGTTGTTAACAGAATTCTCCGAAATTTGATCGGAGTGATGATTGTTCTCACTGAGAATAATCTTAATCTGAGCTAAGAGAGTGACGTACTCGTCCTCAATATTTTCGTATTCCCTAAACTCAGAATCAGAAAATTCAAATTGCATTGATACTTGAGCAAATTGTTCATAAAGATTAGTGAGACGAGCCTGTTTTTCTATCAACACGTTATAGGATAGCCTATCTTAATTTCATAATTACGCAATGCATTCATAGAGGAAATTAATAACTTTTTGAAATTATTTCTTTGATGCTCTTGTTGAGTGGTTTCATAGCCTGCGTGGGGGTCTAACTGCCTATTTTTCTTTGGACCCATTTTGATTTATTAAAATTTACAAAAAAATTAAGAGGTTGAAATAAAACCTTCTATCACCCAAAACAAAAATAATGTCTTGCCACGATAGCCCTGCACGTCAAGGGGGACTTGCAGACACAATTCACTGTTACGATGCGTAATAACAATTATGTGAAATGAACACTTATCACTACACACGAACACAATTTTGTTTGCCCTACACAAACACCCAAATGCAATACAATACAACGTATTGTCTAATAACTGGAAATAAATATCCGCGAACGGAGGACCAAATATGTTACGTGTATCGTCTGCAAAATGTGATTTGGCAGTATAAAAAGAAAAGTAGAATATGGAGGAATCTCTGATAGCTATATATTTATATATTTGGAGGACCAGCAGACTGTAAATTAAATGATACACATAACACATAAAATTAATTGAGCTGTACGGTATTGCATAGATGGATGGAATATGATAGGGCAAAAAAGAACAACATTAGCTGTAATAAAAATAACAAATATTTATTACTAAAAAATTTGAGTTAAAAGGTTAGTAAACAAACAAAAAAATATTAAAAAACAGTAAGATAAAAAATTGATGTGAAAAAAGTAATGAAAAGAAATGAACAAAGTAATTGAAAAACAGTAATCTTGAAGTCAGAAGTTGCAAAAAATTAAAGTCTTTTCTTGCGTTAAATTTAATAGATTAAAAGAGTGCACTCAAGTAGATTTCTGATGCATCAGAAAGAAGTTTGAAATAAGTAATCACTTATCCGTTGGAGCTCTGGTGGGTGTTTCTTGCAGCAGATGTCGGTCGAGAGATGTTGTTGCAGCAGCAGGAGATTGTTGACGGGGATGGCGCAGAGTTGCGACCCCAAATTAAAATGTTGTGCAGAGCAGCGTCTTCTAGCAGATTGCAGTAGGCAACTAGGCGTTGCACCGCATATTGTAAGTAAATGCTAGAGAGCCGCTTCTTGCAACAGATTGCGGTAGGCAAAATAGATTTTGCACCGCATACGAAAGTACGTCTGACCTCTGCGGAGGTTGCCACAAGAGTCCTTGATTTCGTCGGATGAAAAGTTTTTGAAGACTGGTCGGTCGAAATGTTGTCCTTTCGTGACCACAGGGGCGCTAGTGTCAATTTGCGTGTGTGTCTGAGGGCTAGCGCTGTTGGGGAGATGGCGAAGCTTGTGCACGCACTCAGCGCGCACGCATGCCCTTGGAGCCGGAGGGGCTCGGACAGGAAGTTGCCAAAAAAAATGCGCCTGGAATAACAGCCTCCGGCACGTTCGCAGTCGCCACCCCAAGGGGGCGGGACGCGCGGAGGGTGGTCCAGCAGGGGTGCAGGGGTTCAGCTGGGCGAGGCAAGGACTGCATTCCTCCGAACGACGCCACTCCGACCGATTTCAACTCACATATTTTTCAACACACTACACTGGTTGTTCAAATAATTGAGTATAAAGAATTGTGCTACAAGAGTCCCCTGGGTGCAAGGAAATAAAAAATTCAATAAATAGTTTTAAATTGGGACGTAAACACTACATTTTCTAACATGGTTCAGGGCCCAGTTCACGAACGGGCGATGAGTCGCGATAAAGAAAGCACGAGAAGAAAACCGTTGCAGACGAAAGCAAGAAGTCGAGTGGCGAAGTACGAAGACGTAGGTTGAGAAGATCGCGAGATCCGCCGATCGAAGCGAGTGCAAGCACGGGACGTGTGTGAGAGTGCAAAAAGGCTCGAATTTTGTGCGACGCTAATTGTGTAACTTTTCTCGAACATCGAGGAGAAAAACAGACAAGAAGCCGCTATCTTGTTACAACGCGAGCTGTGATTGGTATTTCAAACGGAGTGCGCGCGATTGGACTTACACGTCAGAAAGCGCGAAGGGAATAGACAGTTCAGAATTCGTGGTTACATATAAAGTTTTTGTATCGCAGTGTCGGTGATTAATCATGAACGCGAGCGCATGGTGCGCATCGAGGCCCTCGGGCGCGATAACTATGACACGTGGAGGATACAAATGAGGCATTGTTAGTAAAAAACGATGCATGGGTATAGTGTTAGCGGAGGAACTGCCAAACCCGAACCGATGGAAGAAAACGCAGCAGAGATTCAAGAGTGGATAAACAAGGACGAAAATGCGAAGTCCGACCTAATTCTTTCGATCGGACGTGATCAATTGAAAATAGTAAAAAATTGTGCCACGTCGCGCGCTTTATGGCTGAAACTTGAGGAGACCTACGCGTCAAAAGGACCGGCACGAAAAAGCGTCATTGTTAAAGAATTTGACCTTGAAGAAAATGCCGACAACCCCCCCGTCCCCGACACCACGTTCACTTGCACGAATTTTTTGATTCGGTCGATAAGCTAGCGGAAATGGACATAAACAAAAACGATGACTTACTCGCAATCATGCTGGTGTATAGTTGCCAGCGAGCTATGAAATACTTCCGCGTGGCGATCGAAAGTCGTGATACGTTGCCTACACTGACAACCTTAGGACAAAGATCACCGAGGAATATGATGCGAAGGAAGAATTCGAATTCGTCGAGTTCGAATCAAGGAGCAATGTACGTCCCAGAAAAGCTGCTACCGAAGAACAAAAATGGGAGAGCAAGAGTGATGACAAAAGAAACAAAAAGGAAACACGTTCAGTTATAAATGTTTTAAATGTCATGAACAGGGCACAAGCATCGGAATGTCCACTCAAAAGTAAGAACAGTGACAACTCGGCAAATGTGGTCCTACTATCGACGGAAGCGCAGATCGACATGTGTCAGAATGTAGCGACATAACCTTGAGTGACTGGTGTCTCGACAGTGGTTGTTACTTCCACACCTG
The DNA here is from genome assembly GCA_031308135.1 of Acheta domesticus. Lineage (NCBI taxonomy): Eukaryota > Metazoa > Arthropoda > Insecta > Orthoptera > Gryllidae > Acheta > Acheta domesticus. The sequence continues at coordinate 18,719 of JAHLJT010001781.1, forward strand.
TGTCGAGACTTAAATCATTCACAGATGTGCGAAATGGTTCAGGTGGCCAGGTGAAATAGCCAACAACGCGTCCGCCGAAATCAAGAGAAAAGGCACAGCCGTGATCAAAACGAAGATGCAAGGTGATTCATGTGACGTGAAGGTGATCGATGTATGCACGTTCCTGAATGAGACATAACCTTTTATCAGTGTCGAAAATTACTGATAAAGGGTACAAGGTGTGCTGTGCGACAAGTATCAGGCTGAAATTTTCGACGAAGAAGGCGATACCAAGTAATCGCAAAACGAGTCGATGATCTGTATTACGTCAGAGGTGAATCACGGCGAAAGCTGTCAAGTGGAGTTTCCGTAGAAAAAAGAGGAGATCGAACCCAAGAACCTCACTCAAAATTGGCATAAGAGAATGGGACACCTAAATTTTTGGGATCTGGTCAACGCATAGAAGACACGCGAGTCCATTCAGGGCGTTACTTTGCCGAACGGATCTGAAGATGCAAGCTGTGAAATTTGCCTCAAGGGGAAGATGGCGAGACCGTCGTTTCCGAAACAAACCGTCGAAGTACGAGTAGGTGGTAAGATTATACACACAGGACTTGTGCGGTCCTATGACAATCGCCTCAACGGGGGATCGGTGTATCTACTAACATTTATTGATGACTTTTCACGATGGGCTGAGGTGCGTTTCCTGAGGAACAAAAGTCAAGTTCTTGAAGAATTCAAAAGTTTCAAGGCTCTTGTCGAGAATAAGCACTAAGCTAAAATTAAGGAAATCCAGTCGGATAACGGAAGAGAATACATGAATGCAGAATTCGACGCTTTTCTGAAGTCGGAGGCATATTAAACGTCGACTCACGGCTCCTACACGCCGCAACAGAACGGGGTAGCGGATGAGGATGAACAGAACGCTGATCGAATGGCTCGCTGTTTGTTAATCCAATCTGGTCTGCCACGACGTGTGGGCTGAAGCCGTCTCGGTTGGGGCATCAGGAGACGTGTCACATCAGACAATCGGTGCCCAGCAAAGAAGATTGAGAAAAAGCACACCTTACGAGCTTTGGAACGATAGAGTTCCAAACGTCGCCTACTTTCGAAATTTTGGATGCAGAGCTTTCGTACTCAACAAGGCGCCCAAACAAGGGGAAGTTAGAGGACAGAGCAACAAAAGGAATTTTCGTGGGCCTATGCTGACCAGTCGAAGGCATATCGAATTTGGTTGCCAAAGTCTAGAAAGATCGAAATTACCAGAGATGTGAGATTCATCGAGAACTGTGCCCCGCGCTGCTGTCAACGATGTTATTGACGAGATTGGTTCGATGTGGATCTTGGCAGATCATCTACCGAAGAAATCGTTCGCGAATCTGAGCCGACGACGAAGAACAT
>JAHLJT010001782.1:0-20831 GCA_031308135.1 Acheta domesticus
ATCGCGCATGCGCTGTGGCCATCGGTACGGGCTGGTGGATGAGCAGGGAGGATCTCCGCCGGAATCCGCTGCAGCTGCTCTTTCGCGCGGCGTCCCTGCGTCCTCTGGGTGAGGACGTGCTGCCTGGCGCTCTGCAGAGCCATCGCCGTCCTCCGCCGTCCCCAGAGGCCCAAGCCTTCGCACGCACTGACACACTCAAACTGGCACACGCCACTCGGCCACTGGCCATCGCGCCGGACCCCTCGCCTCGCCTCGCCTCGCTCCCGACTCGATGGGTCGAACGCGTCTCGCAACCAATCGCACGGTGGCCACGAGATGGACCCGCAGGGCTGCCAATGGTTAATGAGCCAATTTGAAATGGCGGGTGAAACGAACAGTTAGGGTAATAGTTTTAAAATTGCAAAGAAGAATAGTACCGAAGGGAAGGAATTTGAGTTGTTTTGTAAATTTGAATAGTGCATTCAAATTCGACGGTGAAATGAGGACTTGTAAAACGTCCGGTGGAAAACAAACGATTAACTATGACAGAGGAAATCGATGTGCACGATAAAGTGGCGAACTGAAGTGTCGACACACACTCCTGTGCAGATGAACACTATTTCGGGGGAGATATCGCCGGAAAGGACTTGTTCGATGCAGAAGACAGAAACTTGACCACGACGCACAAAGATGAAAATGATCTCACTTAGAAGAATCTGCGTGTGATGAGAATGTCCAAAGAAACACTCGTGATTTCGCCGAACGAAAACTGGTGAGAACACTGCAGGTGGCACACAACGTAACAACTTAGCGTGAGCAATAGTCCACTGAGACATCTTCCAGTTGCCAGGAGAAATGTCGGCCCGCGCAAACACGTCTCTCACAGGCACGCGCACTGCGCCGCGCGAGGGCGCTTCCAGAAGCGGCACATCGCCGTCGCGCCGAGCACCCACCGCTTGCAGCGTGAGGCGGGCGGCGGCGGCTGGGTCGGCGGCGGCGGCCGCGCCGGCCCGGCCCCGGCCCCGGCGGCTCCATCCACCGCGTCCGCCGTCTTCCCGTTGCTCCTGCGGGCAACGCTGGAGATGTTTTCGCGTGAAGGCGTGGGGCGGCGGGCGCGTGAGTCGCCGGCAGCAGGGAAGGGCAGGGGGCAGGTACTCACGAGGAGGCGCCGGCCGCGGCGGCCGAGGCGGCTGCGCCCACGGCGCCCGCGGCGCTCCGCAGCCCGCCTAGGACGCGGCCCACGGCCTCCGAAAGCGGGCTGCTCGCGGAGGCGGCGGCGGCGGCGCCGGGGGCGGCCATGCTGAGGGCGGGCGGGGTGGGGCGCGCTGCGCTAGCCGGCGGGCCCGCTCATGCCCCGCGCGCACTCTCCGCGCACTGTTCGCGCGCTGCGACCGGCCGGCGGGCTCTGGCTGCGGCGGCGGCGGCGGCGGCGCGACGGGCGCGGGCGGCGTGGCGTGTCGCGGCGCGCGCGGTGCAGGGCCGCGACGTGGCCCTCCGCCTCCGCCCCCGCCGCCGCCACCGCCCGCGCGCAATGAGATAATGAGAGGGCGGCGAGCGCTCCTCCTGCCGCGCCTCAGGAAGCATCGCTTAGCGCCCCCCCTCGCGCCGCGAGGATGTGCGCGCCACCCCACACCGTTGCCAAAACCGCCCCGCTCATTGGCGGATCAGTGGCGCCCGCGCCCGCGCGCGGCCGGATGGGGCGACGGCGGCGACGCCCGTGTGCGCCACCCGCCCCCGCCTGCGTGCGTGCGATGCGCGCGCGGCCGTGTTCCCACGTGCGCTCCCCGCGCGCACGGGGGCCCGCGGGGCGCTGCGGATGCGGGAAGTACGGCGGCGGGGCGCCCGTCCCCACCTGCGCTGCCCTCCGCCCCCCACTCGCCGCCCTGCGGGAGCAAGCCGCGCGCGGTGGCGCTGGGCGGGCGCGCTGCCTCAGGCCGAAGAGGATGGGATCCGGGGATGGCTGTGTAACATATCACGTATATAAACGTTACGTATTTATGAAAATGGGCATAGACATGGCTCAGTTCTCAGCTTGAGAGGACCAGAATACGGCGGAGGGATATGCTAACCATACGTACCCCTCAACCCATGGCCGGAACCCGGGACGCCGCTGGTAGGCCTTGGCTCCGTACGGAACTGTTGTACCAAAGTAAACACATCCATACCTAACCATAAATACATACATAATGTCACACTACACATGCCATGAAGACTCGATTTACACGCTTAGTTTTCACGAACTCCTGAAACTCTCACGAACTCGAACACGAATAAGAGTAATAGTAACCGCGCGCATGTGCAGGACGCCTCTGGCGCCCCACAAGTCTCTCTCCGCACCGTTCATTAACCTGACGACGTTCGTGATAGCGAAGTGTGTAACCCGGGTCTAAGGAGCAGACTCAATTTCGCTGTCGGAAGCATGGTGGGTTTACGTACAGAAAACCTCCGGAGGTAGTGTAAACCTCTAATTTCAGCGACAACGCATGGCTGCTTAAGGAACTTATATCGACATTTTCGGTCTATATTGACGCGCTTGCACATTCTTTGCTCACTAAGCCGGTGGCCATATCGATGAAAAATTAACTGAATGATTCGTTCTTCATCCACCGTTCGATGTCCGGCGGAAATAGGTGGACAGTTTCGCTGTGAGGCGACTCATCATATATACCCCCCTCCACCGAAGTTCAATTCCGTTCTTACAGTGCTGCATGAGATATGACATTCAATACATCAATAATATTTACGCCTTGGAACTTAATTCAAGAATATGCGCTCGATTTCAGTGGTTCGTAGCATCCTACGTGTTTTGTGCTGCAATATAGGGATAACATGTCATAAAGAAGAATGGATTATTTGTTCAAGGAAAAAAGATTTCATTTCTCAGAAAGCAAAAATGTGATTCTGTTCTAAGATGGAAGTAAGATTGACATAAGTCACAAAAGTCTTTGAAGCAGATACACTCCTCTTGAATTGAGCACGAATATTTTTTTATGTTTCTGGAAATATATCTCTTTGTTGGGTCGTAAATATGATTATCGGAAAACATCGTCAAATATTGCTCAAGGTTTCCCATTGCCTACTCAGAACCTCAACTCTTTATTTTAACATCCGATTTTCCTTAGAGTTGTTCAGTGGCTACCCAACCACCTCAATACAGATGTGTAATGAAAAGTTCTTAAGAGCTTTTTCATCTAATTCCAAGAAATATTTTCACTATTGTTTTAATTGTTGTGTTCATCCGACGTAATTTTTCGCCCTGCATATTTATTTCTTAAATAATGTTTTAGTATTTATCTCTGTAGGAATTTAATGTGTTTCGTTAAGGGGTGAAGGTAGCATATAATATAATTGCAAATGATATTCGTGTAAAGAACATTGAAATTGGACATATTAACATGTAAGCAGGGTTTCCAGAGCAATAAATGCAATTAACAGCCTTTAATAACAGTACGTAACACATTTTCAAAAAAGTTCTGTTTCTGGTTTGACATTGTTGATTTCTCTTGATTTTCGTTTGTAACCTGTAAAAAGTGTTGATTTCTCTTTAAGTGAGTAGCTAGTATGTAGAATAGTAGTTCTACAGCTGAGTCTTTGCTTTTGTAGCCGTCATAATCATATTTTACATAACTGGCAACTTTTACACTTTCTCTGTTCTTGTGCTACCAATTTTTTAATAGTACTAATGCCACCTTTTGGGCGTATAAAATGGAACTGATGAAGCAATTTGTGGCAACGTTGGACAAATAATCTGCAGCAATTCAAGCATTTTTTCACATAGTTTTTTCGGCATTGATTGTAAATATATAAATATAGGTACTCTTGGTAATCGAATAATTAAAAACACTTAGAAAACGAAAAAAAAGTCATTATGTGTTCTAAAAGTCAGAAATATAATGAACTATTCATTTCTAAAGCCAAATGACTAAGCTTGTTGACCGTGCTTTAGATCTAGATAGTATAGTCATTTCATCTAGGAAATTTATAATGCTGGTACTATAGAGTCATTTGGGAGTGGCTTCCAGCTGCTTTGTTAACGGACATTGCACAAACGTATTGGTGGCCGTCAGTAGCTGTGGGGAGCATTTCAACCTGCTACCCACTTAGGTCAATGTTTGCTGGTGATTCTCGACGTTGCTGCGTCCTGGTTGGTTGGGGTTGCGTGGGTGAGCTTTCTCACGGTGTTAGTATTTCCTTTTCAATATAACGGAATTGCAGGAAATATGTACGCCACACATGTTAAAAGTAATATACAAATTCGACAAAAAAGACATCCCTTATTTCAAAAGGCACTTACAAACAAGAAGGATCCAGAACAAATACTTTTATTTGAGGACAACCAATACTATACCATATTACATTACTTGGTTTTAAAAATTATAACCGAGAAATGACGTCCTCCATTATTGACACATTGACGAAGCTTTTTCCGGAAGTGGCCTATAGTTCTTGGTGTCATTTCCACTGGAATAGCAGTCACTGCCTAGATTGTCTCCATGAATGCTTGCGGCGTTATGGAGCGATGTTTGTACAATTCGCCTTTTACGTGTCCCCAAGAAAAACATCACAAATCGGTGTGATTTGAGTGCCAAGACGATGTCCTCCTCACAAAGAGGGAGGACTCCTAGAATATAACTCTGTCAGAATTTCTAGAGACTACTGAAAGTGGCACGTATACCGCTATCAATCGATACCGCCTCCGCCGCAACACAACTCACACAGAGCACTCTCCAAATTCGGGAGGACTTTGTGACGGACCCTGTAATTACAGTTTTTCCTATATCAATTTTCTATTGGATACGTCCTAAAAATCTGTTCCACGCAATTCTAAATGAATGTATCAAAAGAATGAAAGGAAAATAATTAAATAAGTCATATAAACCCAGTCATTTTAAACCATTTTTTTGCTGTTTTCGTCGATTCGACGCCATTGTCAATTTGATCGATTTTGTGATAAATAGAGACAGATATTTCCTATAAAGAACAGCATAAACCAAAAAGTATGCAATAGAGCTGACTTGAACGAAATGAAGAAATCTCAATTAACATCAGTAACAGCTTGAGTTGTTCATGCTGAAGTGGTTTTGAGAAACTTTTTGTTTTTAGGGCATTTTAAAAAACATTTTAAGAGCATTTTATTGATCAGATTTGGCGATGATTTAGGTAATCAAAATCCATCCCCTAGTGATCAGCAATGAAGCCAACAGAATGCAAAATTAAAAAACAACAATTTTGGTGCTTCATAAGAAACCGTACTTGGTTGTCGTAATTATTACAGAGGACAAACAGACACGGCCTTTTTGTTTTCATTATTTGATCCAGCTTATTTGGGCTATATGTGGCAGGTATTTACTAATCCATTTTTTTAGAACATTGTTACGGTCAAATAAGTACTCAAAATTTGATTTAAATAATAAGATAATAATAAATATTTTTCGATCAAGTTTGTTAGAATGTTTAGAAATAAAACACTGAAATTTCCCTTTATTGGTCCGGGCTCGTTTCCGGGCCGTTGGCTGCTGTGTTCATTAGTCCTGTGAATGTAGTGCATTTTTAAATCTCGGGTGATGCGAAGGTTCTTCCTCCGCTGGATGGTGAGATCCGCACGGACCGACACGCCGGCTTCCGGGGTTTTCCTTATCCAGGTATATCCCTCCAGCCAACCCACCGCCCCGCCAGCCAGGGCAAGCTCTACGTTCCCGAGCTGGTCTCCCAATACACGTTGTAGTGAGGTGCATATACCGGGTCTTTAATCTAATTCGCAACCCACGTCTAAAAACACCAACTCTTGTTTTGGGACTTTGGCAACCCGTGAAATACCTTCGGCATCCCTTTCACTTTTAGCGACCCCGGCCGCGTGCCCTCAGATTTCGGGTTGAGAGAATTTGTCTAATTTTAGTTGGACGCAAGAGAAAGCACTTTCTGTCCTTGTTACTCTTCAACATACTACAGCCACTGCATTGAAACGAGTAAACGCCTGTCACTTGGTAAATGGTCACTTTGAGCATTTACGCGAAGGTCAGTTTTTTGTCATTTTAAGGAAATTATATTTTATTATTTTTTAATAATTATGAATTTACTACTTATTTATATTTATTAGTAGTTAATAATTTTATAAACATTTTCTTATTTGTTTAATATGCAGATTCCATAATATCAAAACATTATTCTTGCTATAAATAATAAAGAGATTGGCGAGAAATCTTTCTGATTTCCCCTCTGACCTGGCTGTCATTAAATAGTAATTATTGTTAGGTTGCTGTAATTAAATCGATAAATCAATCTTAATTTCTCTCCACATCTTCAGGAGTACAGTTGTTTATTAAGCATACTGGACAGAATCGCTTAAAGAGGACGTTTTGTTTCCCTGCTCATACCTCAGCCCACTCCACCCCACCCACTCTTAGCAGCGCGAAAGTATTCCGGGCGTGTGAACCGCGTACCTGCCCGTCTAAGCCCTTGAATGGGAAAAACAGAAAGAAGAAAGTTGCTGTAGATTATGATGCGCAGCTCACTTCCTCCTCTGCTGTCTCGACGTAGCAGTCACGGCTGTCTTGAAAGGTGGCAAAGAGACGCGGTTGCCAAATTACCAAAACCATAACAAGTACTCTCAGATATGGGTTGCAAATTAAGATAAAGACTCTCTATATGTAAATATGTATAAGCAAGAGTTTAGAATCGGACAAGGAAGAAAAAGGAAAGATCGCGCGCGGTCCGAGGCCCTTTTGTGAGTGTACTGCTTCCACGTTCGCCTGGTATAGATAGGTGAAAGTACGGAAAACTACGGATCAGTCCAGCTGACCGCTAGACTTCTCTTGACTGCGGCTAAATTCGACCCAGCTAGAGAGCTAATGTGGAAAGGTCTCATTGCCATCGTGACTGGAACTCCAGGCCCGCCCGGCCAGAGGCACTGTAATGATATCAACTATTGCCCTGAGCCACCTATGTTGTTTTTTTCCTGTATTGTACTATTCTGTTCTGACCTTTAGTAATGCAACGTTTGTATCTACTTAAATTTTCATAGGTTACATCAATTTCAAAGTCTATTTTTGCGTTATCCTTTTTTGCTATAGTTAATCTCAAATACAATAGAACCAATTTTCGCCGATTTTTCCGATAAGGAGTACGATTCATTAAAACTTCATTTGCAGCAGCTACATAACGTATGAAAATGTGAGAAAATAGTTACTTGCCACTAGCATTTAGCATTGTTCAATTCTGCTAGCTTTCTTTGGTAGGTAAAATGTATCGCATAGGGGCATGCTTTTTGCCCGACTTATTTCGATAAATGAGTATTTTGATTCATCACTATCGACAGAAACAAGCCTGAAACAAGCCACGCTGTATTTTGTGGCTTCTGGGACATCCATCATTTTTTACCAGTGTAGTTTCATCGTACCTTCAGCTTGCATACGGTTCCCTCGGAAATATACGATTTTTCTCCACTGATAATTTGGTTACCTGCCGGTCGATGGAGTTGATTTATCTACGCGCGTGCGTCACCTGTAGGATGGGAGGTGTTATGCAGTACTTTTTCACCGGCAGAATGGTTCATTTCTCAAATATTTACGACTTGTGATTTATTTTACGTATTTATTAATTTATTGCATTTATCATCTCACCGTAGGCTTTAAAACACTAATTTTTCAATCACCGCTATTGTTTTTCTATTCCAAACTTTGCACTCATCATTTGGCATTTAGAACGTTTAAATGTATTATTCGTGAGTGGTCCAATTACCAATTACATTTGAATAACTGACTCTATTAAATACATGGACTTCTTTAGAAGTGAATTGTCAGTTTGTGAATATATTTCTATAATAAATCTTATGTATTAATTATTTTTAACTGCGTCATATTTTATATACAAACGCTTATTATGATTTAGTAGACTTTTCAGCATGTAAAGTGAGTCAGCTCATGTAAATGATGTGAACTTTGTAGGTGTACTTGTATCATATAATAAAATGTTGGTTAATTATATTAAATGTTAAAGTGAGAAAAATTAATACAAAATTACTTTCAACCAATTTTTTAAATGGAAATCGTATTTAAAAGACTTTCATTCTGAGATATTTCTGACACTGAAATACGACTCAACACATTATTTTGTGGATTTTGGACACTGTCTTCAACCTTTGTGCTGTTGTCCTAAATAACTGATATTTATCATCCAATTATTTCTACGATAGTGCGCTGATTATCTTATAATAAAGCTATTCATCAATGTTCACAGTTTATTACAGTCATTGCATACAATTGAGTGACAACAAATATATTTCTGTTTTAAGTGTATTTTTTCAAGTCATTAGCAGTCATCTTTATAAACAAGAAATGTCTGCACAGTCCCTAGTATCATACATATCACGTTTTAACACTGAACGTTTAATGTAATTTTTTCTCACTAATATGGCATTAATGAAATTTGTAATGCAAAATAACGAATATGCTTTAATTATTCTGACAGATCATAATAGGAAACGAACTACAATTTATTTCTCATTCGCCATTTTTTCTCTCAATTGTGAAAGAAAATTATTTCGAACCATCTGTTTAAAAATTGTTTGAAAATATGTAGGATGTATGAGCATATTCGTTCATTTGAATTACGGACTTATCACTTTTGCATTATGAAATGAGAGAGATGCTTCTGTGATATTGGATGATGTTTAGAAGAACGCCCGATTTGATTACAAATCCAAATTTGTTTGTGTTCTATTTTAATGTACGTGATTTGAATCACATCCTATTGTTTTTAAACTGACAACTTTAAAAAATTAACACTCGCTTGTGATGTAAACACTGTGATGTTCATGAAAATACTTCAGTATTCATTTCATAAAAGCACTCTCTTCACTTCATAGCAATTGCAATGCAGTAGTGAAATAACTTAGATATTCATACTTATACTTGAGTATATTTCAGCAGGTACAATTTTTACCAATTATTTCTGGAATTTATTTTTAAAATAATTTTGATGGGCATTTAGATAATGTATTTTCCTTTCATATCTACGAGTACTAATTGAACATGTTACGATTCAATTAGTGTTTAGTAAGAAAAACGATTTGTAGTCATTTATCAAAACAAAGAAAAAACTATGTTAATAAACTTACCAAATCGTGTGTCTGCAATGTATATCGAAAGTATACTACTTATAGTGATTTAAAACATCTCTTGTAGCTCACTATGAGATACTAGAATTATTTTAGTTTTAGTAAATATTTTTAAACAAAAAATAAAATTTTGGAACTCTAAAAACATTCGCAAGGAGGACACTTTCGAAAATATATGTGCCCATTCAATTTTCCCTAGATCAGTCTCATCGTGAAGTAAACATTTTAATCCGCTGCAATCTGAGTTTAACTCTTCACCTCGTTTTAGTTATACAAACAATTGACACTACCCAAAGAGATTCATTACAGTTGAGTTAACTTCGACTAATAGCACATTTACAGAATGTTCGAGTATAACTTCGAGAAAATCTATCTACATATAGAATACTGTTTCAAGTATCTTTAGGAAGAAAGAAGGCAATGTACCAGGGGGACAAATGAAGCAAATGAGTTCTGTTGCTAGGACTGTTTCGAAACACTTTGGTTTATTCTCTGAAAAATAACACTTTACATGCGGCGACAACGGCCGAGCTCTGGTAAGGGGTGGCAGCGGGCGGTTACAAAAATATCTTTGGGCGACGCGGCGGCGCCGACGACAGCTGCAGCGGCGGCGACGGCGGCGGCGGCGACGGCGAGAACGGCGACAGGGCGATGGGCGACAGCGGGCGAGCTCGGCGGGCAGCGGGGCGACGGTCTCGGGTGACAGCACGGCACGGACACAACTCTCCGGCAGCTGGGAGCCCCTACTGCGCCAGCGTGCCGTTGGCCTGAGACCGCTTCCGCATGGTCCAGAAGTCGCCAAAACCGCCGTTGAAAGTGTCACCGTGGAAACCGGAAGCGTCCATTTCTGGGCGACGTTTCTTCATGGGCCAGAAGTCCCCGAACCCGCTGTTGAAAGTATCTCCGTGGAACCCGGTTGCGTCCATCTCCGGGCGACGCTTCTTCATGGGCCAGAAGTCGCCGAAGCCGCTGTTGAAGGTGTCTCCATGAAAACCTGTGGCGTCCATCTCGGGTCGTCGCTTCTTCATAGTCCAAAAGTCACCGAAACCTCCGTTGAAAGTGTCACCGTGGAAGCCAGAGGCGTCCATTTCAGGTCTTCGCTTCTTCATGGGCCAGAAGTCGCCGAAACCTCCGTTGAAAGTGTCGCCATGAAAACCAGTTGCGTCCATCTCCGGTCGTCGCTTCTTCATGGTCCAGAAGTCGCCAAAACCTCCGTTGAAAGTGTCACCGTGGAAACCAGATGCATCCATTTCGGGCCTGCGTTTTTTCATCGGCCAGAAGTCTCCAAAACCGCCGTTAAACGTGTCGCCGTGGAATCCTGCGGCATCCATTTCGGGGCGTCGCTTTTTCATGGTCCAGAAATCGCCGAAGCCGCTATTGAAGGTATCTCCGTGAAAACCTGATGCATCCATTTCGGGCCTCCTCTTCTTCATGGGCCAGAAATCTCCAAATCCGCCGTTGAAGGTATCTCCGTGGAAACCGGTGGCATCCATTTCGGGTCTTCGCTTCACTGCTTCCTTCTTCTCACGCGTCCAGGAGGGTTGTTCCGCAGATGTCGCTGGTGCGGAAGGAGAAGCTTGCGAGGAGTCCACAGATCTGGAACATTAGAAAAATGTTCCTTAATTACCTTTATCAGCGATTGATTAAATTGTACAAATATTAAGAAATATCCTTCAACTTTTCTTAACCCTAGAACATGTAAATTGGAATTCATACACATATTGATAGAATGGACATTACAATAAAAGTGCAAATTGTTAAAATCGTTAATTATCACCGGCAATTGAGCCGGGATCACCTGGTTTATTATGCCCAGTTGCAATTACCAGTAAGCTACCAAGATGAATTTGAACCTGCGTTTTCTGCGATGGTGCAATGAGGATTGATTTCAATCATTTTCATATGCTTTTCAGAGTAGGGAAATAGTACTTCATAGGGCATGTTCGAAGTTCAACATTTATTCGGTAACAATTATTGTTTTCTATATTATTTCAGTAGTATACATTTCCTTTGCGGATCTCACACGCAATCAATCTTTATGAATGCGGTCTCTAAAGAAAGATTATTTCACAGAGACGTGACGAATTGCACATTGATTTTAAAAATGTAAAGCATTTGTTTAAAAAGCAGCATTTACATATTTATTGCAAATGCAACCCGCATCACAAAACAGCATTGTCAAAATCTATATAAGATTCTTCATATATAATAACCTATATAAGAATCTTATAACCTATATAAGAATCTTCATAAAGATTGATTGCGTGTGAGATCCGCAAAGGAAATCTATATAGTTAAATAACTCCTAAACCAGGGCCGCTCAACCATTTGCTCCGAGGAGGAGCAGTCAGTTGCTCTCTCCTCTTCCGCCGCAGAAAGAGCAAATGACGTCATCAGATATCGATCGGTGGCGTGTAGCACAGTGGGTCGCGTCGTATTTCTACGGGATATTTTACGTTGTTCGGAATGAAAAAGTCTCACTGCTCTGGGAAAGGATATTACGACAGAAAAAAAACAGTAAAATACTTTTGTAACATTTATTGGAACAGTTACTAGATATAAACATATTAGTGTGATTTGGAAATTAAAAACACGACAATTTGCAATGCAGCATGGGAAGAAAAGTATCTTTTTGCAGATTGCGCCGGCAATGCGAAATGTTTAGTTGCAAAACAAGTGCTCAATAACATAGAGAAATTTAATAGCGGTGACATTACACAGTTTATCATGCTGCTGAATATGAAAAGTATTATAAAGATTGCACAAAAAATGTTATTAAATAAACTAGTAATAAAATACTAAAAGTAAAGGAAATTAACATAAAAAATGAAGTTGATTGCAAAATCAAATAGTCTAATTACATCTATTAAATATTTTTTTCGCAATATACTTTCTATATTTGGAAGAGATGGCATGGTGCTATTGAGCCGTAACATGCATTTCCGATTGTGATCTGTAATTGTACTTCTCATTCGAGATTTACAGATTTTCAAAGAAGCAAAAAATTGCTCACAGTTGTATGTTGATCCAAACGTACTTAACAATCGAGGAGTATTCCGATGCAATTTCGGAAAACGGTTTTGTAGGAAGTTCTTTTTCTAAATGCTTACGTTGTAGTATACAATGAAATTAAATTCTTTTGTATTGTGTTATTTTACTGCCAAAACAACATAAGAACATCAAAATACATCCAAAACGTACTTCTAGTGAATCATTGTTTTTCAGAACACTGAAAATTTCCTTTTGTTCTTCTTCAGCGTACTTGTCATTTTCATCAGCATGATTTAATGTATAATGTCGTTGAAAATTAAACTTCTTTAAGTGAAACCCTTTATGTAAACTAAACATTTGGCATAGCTGCCGTAGTCGGCGAAAAGATACTTTTCTTCCCATACTGCATTGAAAATTGTCGGTGTAGGTGCTCTTGTCTGTGAAGTGCTCGCGTGGACTTCCATGTTTCCGCGACTGGAGTTACAGGGACACTGTATCAGAAGTTATCGCCAGGCGCTCAACGCTCGGGCTCCGGTGTCCCGCTCTCGGCTGACAACACGACTCCGCGCTGCCGATTTGCTCTGCTTGAGCGGCCCTGTCCTAAACGAAGCGTTCTAGGGCTTTAAAACTTGAAAGTTTGAGGTGAATCATTTTCTAAATTATAATCTACAAAATTAGGTATTTCTAGACATTTTATTACATTTTGCTGGTCCGGCTATCATCGATATTACCAATACCAACTAAACACAAGCCTTGGCGTAGGAGGCCGTGAATTAAGTCTAACTATAATTGAGAGAGAAAGATTTTACATCTTTTGATGTTCTTCGTCAAAAAGAAGAAAACTACAATATTGGCAAAGAATTGGACGATTCTGTACGGTGAATACTGAAGACTGTCTTGTTAGGTTTGGTAATAAAAACAATATAATATAAACGATGCCTGTCCGGTGAACGATAATATCCAGGCGTACCGAATGGAAGAGAATTGGATCATGTCAAGGCAGCGATATCCCGTTCTCGTATAATAATGGAGGAAACAGGTGCTCAGTAAAACCGAGATTAATGTTTTACCTGTGCCAGTATTTCATTATCAGCAGTGATTCGGTCAAATTTTAATGTCAGAGTTTTGAGACATAATATTACATTTGCAAGAAAAGTTTCAGAAAAAAAGTTAAACCATTTGCACGAAAATTAGCCGGACTTTTTCTCGTGGTACATTCAGTAATGCTATTTAAGCACGCTAGTAAAAGATCTAGTGTTATCAAGCAAGTTAAATTTATTATTAAGCAGATTGATTTATATTAATGGTTGAAGAACCAGTGTTCCAGATACTGCTGATTTGTCTACTTTCTGCAGTATTTTCTTTCCTATTTACCCTCGCATATACAATTTTTTGATGAAATCGTGATACGTTATCTATCCACAGCTACGAACAGTTTAAAAATGTACTCGGTGTAAAGATCAGCCCACAGCAAGAGAAAGCAGAGGAGACTATTTTGAAGCGTGCTAAGGAAAAATGCAAAACAATGCAGGAATCAGATTGCATAGGTTTCATTAACCCGTAACTGGTAAGGTCATTTTTTGTCACGTAACTAGTGATGTGGGAACTACACGTACCCCAATCACAAAAAACTTGTTTAAAAGTGTTGAAATAATAAAAATGTCTTCTTTGGTGATATGAACAAGAAATGTATGCAATATCATTAGGATGATTACAAAAATAAGTAAATAAGAAGCATTGTGACTTAACAAAATTAAAAAATATTTTAGTGTCAACATGAATCGCTAAAATGCACTCCTCCAACTACATTTGGAATAAACACACAGACTAATTATAAAACTGTTTTTTGAGGACCAGAATCAGATTAAGGAGGACCAATTAATAAAATCTTATGACGAATACAACACAACCTCAATTTTAAGTAACTTTCCACTGTCCCTCATTCACTATACAATTTCCGTATAATACACGTTCTCCACGGTCCCCTTTTCACCACTGAATTCGCTCTCTTCCGCTTCTAAATTGACTCAAGTCCTGGGTCACATCTCCTAATAATCGAAGCATCCATAGTTTTGTGAAATATCAAAAAATAACACTGGATAAAAATGTATGTAATCGGTGAGGTGGGGATTGGTTATACCCCAGGCGCCAGAAAAAACATTAACAAGTTTCTGCTTATCTTCAACAATGTGACTACTGCCGGATTCAAAGGCTCCTTCCTGCATCCGCTTCGGCAGGTACGGTACCTTTCAAAGGCTGGGGTACTAATAGCGACCACATAACCAGTACGGGTTAGGTTAGATGGAGTTATATTAATATTTCTTAGTCAACAAAGGTGAAATTATAGTTGGTACATCATACAATAGTCCAGATGCTGCTGCATCACCTCATGTTTTATTGCTTATATATATAAATCTTCTCTTATATTATTTCAGTAGCATAGATGCATTTTGCGGCTCTCGCATGAACGAATCATTATAAACGAGGTCTCTAAAGAAAGAGAATTTCACGGAGATATGACGAATTGCACTTGACTTAAAATATGAAGGATTTGTTTAAAAAAAAGCATCTAAATATGCATGTCAAATGCAATCTGCAACACTGTGGCAGAATTTTATAAAAATCTCTTTATTTGAATAACTCCTAAACGAACGCGTTATAGGGACTTTTGGCGCCAAAGGCCTTACAGAAACATTATTCGTACCGTAAACTATAGAAGGAAAGCTTCTGGGACATTTTATTACATTTTGTTGATCCGGCTCTTCTCGATACAACCTCTTCGGAGGACGTGCAGAATCTGCAACTGCATGTGAAATTAAACTAATTTCTTAATATTCTAGGCTATTGAATTGCACGGGTGTTCCTCTCAGTTCGGTAATAAAGTTAAATAAAATTCTCAAGAGTAGGGCAGTACTTGCCCGATGCTATATTTTCGTATTGAATAAACTTAACGCAGCTTTCTCAAGAGTGAAAACTATTAGAAAAGTCTACGTGTTGCTATCAACTATTAGAAAAGTCTACGTGGAACGCGAAAAATCTGTAAGGAAGATTGTATAGACCTAAGTACTTCAAAATGGCTGTTTTTAAGGAAAAATGCTGTTATGTATAGACCATTTTATCTATAATACTGAATAAATATTTATATCAATTTTTTTGAAACATCAATTTCATTATTTTTCTTTTTTTGGATATTCCATAAATATATCGGAAGTTACCATGATACATTTTTGAAATACATTATCACGTTTTCGTTAACAACTTTCCGCCTTAATATGGAAATGGAAAGATAGGGAAAGGGGTGGAATTTAGTATGCGAGAGTTCTCGGCACGGGTACACTAATTTAATTGACTACTATTATAAATTAAAGTTAGCACTTGATAGCCGTGCGAACATTTCCATACTTGGTTAATAATTGTTTCCAAAATTGAAATAGTTTCTTCCTGGAACCTAACAGCAAATGTCCAGTCTCTGAACTACATCGTACAGGCATAAAAAACTAATGGTGCAACATGTATTTGTTACCTTTTGTGTTTAATAACTCGAAAACACTATAAGTATCTAAAAATTATTGAATTACCGAAGGTTAATGATTAACGGTTAATGATCGATCTTTTTATTTCAATTATTGAGATAATTAATATGTTTTGCAAATGTATCGTAAATATAGCTTATACTACATCATATATAATCAAAGGGTCAAATACACTTTTTACTAGTTATTATGCATTAATAAATAGGTCGTTTATATGCGTATTTTATTATTGTTAAGCTTTTATGACCAAATACGTATTCTAGCGCTAAGCTCAAATTACACAGAATACAGATATCTTTATTGATAGCTAGAGGCAACTAGTACATATGTCGTATATTGTTCCAAAAACAAATTCCATTAAATAATATGATATTTTCGATCTTTTCCTTTGGATCGATTTCCGACATAAGTGCCACTAAAACTACACATTTATATACTTGTTCTTTAGTTCTATTTCTGATTGGAATTTTTACCATTTACTTTTTTACCCATCAGGATCAGGATGTTTTCAAAAAATGCAGCCACTTTATGACCAGCGTTGACTTATGGTAATGAAAATGTGTCAGTCTCTATTATGTTAAAAGGTAGTACATTGCGATTTTCTTTCTTCTACAGACATAGACATTCTCAATGAAAAATATGAGCAAAGTTTTGGAATTCCTGCATGATAGAGGTGATTTATCAGAGATCACTCAAGCATTATGCAGCTCCCAGACCAGACATCCTCTACTTAGTAGGCTGGAATCTTCTTCTAAAACTGTCTTTAGCAGTGATATACTTTGGTTTAAGTCAGAGCGGCACGCCAGGGGAAAGCAAAGGTGTTTGGTCTGCACCAAGATGATGGAATGTAGGCATACAGGCCTGACGTTTTTTTACAAGCTCATCGTAACAATACAGTGGTTTGCCCACTGTAAGTTGCAAACACTTGCTATCAGACAGCTCCAGAGAGACATAGTTTATAAATACAAGGGTACAGTCTGGAGTCCATTTTCACTATACGAGATTTACTTGGTCATCTGCGAACAGTTACATTGTTGTGTAATGGAAGGTATTAGTAAATGTATACTTTTGAAGATTCATTGTCTTAGATGTGAGAAATATTAACTGTTTCTGATATTTCTGATATATCTTGAAAAAAATTAGTTTTTAAAATTTGCATACATAGGGTTTTTTTTACGCAATGTACCGCGCGTACCACTTTCTTTCGATTTCATATAAGAATGGTCTGTTTACTTTGTCTAATACTTTGAAAAATATCGAATTTAATAATT
Source organism: Acheta domesticus (assembly GCA_031308135.1). Taxonomy (NCBI): domain Eukaryota; kingdom Metazoa; phylum Arthropoda; class Insecta; order Orthoptera; family Gryllidae; genus Acheta; species Acheta domesticus. Next base: position 16,890 of record JAHLJT010001782.1, read on the forward strand.
CATATGCTATTTCTATTAAATTGTTGTGCACTGCAATAAACCTTGTTAAAGTATCTGCGATAGTGAAATAGGTATCTTCTTAGATAAAACATCTTTTGCAGCAATCGGATTTTTCCGCTTCTAGCGCGCAGGAATAATTGCACTATTCCTACCTGTGTATTTAACGATCTGATACTGAGTAAAAGAAAACCCCTCTATGATTCCTTTATAACCAACGATCTCATAGTCCTTCCAAGTTTTTCACATGTTTTCAAGTTATGTTATCTATCGTCCATGATACGGTAATCGCCAAGATAAATTCGCAATAAATGATACGATAAATTAACTATACAAAATCCTAGAGATGTTATGGGCGCGTGTGAAGTTATAAGCCACGCGCGCTGCCAAGAGGCGTGGAGGCCGGTGTGGCTGGCTGTGGAAGGAGCGGCGAGAGATGAACCACAAGCAAGTGACTCCACAGGTGCGTTTGTCGATTGCGGGCGAACATAAGCAAAAGGTCTGAGTCTTGGCCCGGGGATATACAAGGTCAGGGAGTGACACAGTAGTCAGTGTAATAATTGAGTTGGGAGGGTGTATGCCGTGGTCATGTTTACTGCTTATGTTCGACTGTGTCGTGAACTGGCGATTCTGTTGGAGTGTGGGTGAACTGTGTTGTGCTATTGGGCCATCTGAGTACTGCAACTGTGCCTCCGGCTTTGTATTTTTTCTTGGTAAGTGGCTAACTCGCGTGTTTTTTGGTACAATTTGGATTTTGAATTTTTATGAACATTTAGAGAACATTCTTGTAATTGTTATTCCTTCTCATTTGTGAATACATACTTCATAACTACTACTTTTGTTCATCGCAATAACTACTTTTTTATTGTATACTAGTTATGTTGATTGTTATAAATTCTATTATATTCAGTATCTTACGTTTAAGCAATCAACGGAATTAAACGTAATAGTTAATTTTATTTATTAATTTTAATTCATGTAATAAAACAAAAAGTTAAGGGGGAGGGGGAAGGGGGAGGAGATGAGGGAGCGAAGGGCGAGGGGGTGAGGGAGCGCGTGGGGCGAGGGGCGAGGGAGGCGAGAGGGACGAGGGGCGAGGGGCGAGGGGCGAGGGGCGAGGGGCGAGGGGCGAGGGGAGGGGGCGAGGGGCGAGGGCGAGGGGCGAGGGCGAGGGGCGAGGGGCCGGCGGGCGAGGGGCGAGGGGCGAGGGGCGAGGGGCGAGGGGCGAGGGGCGAGGGCGAGGGCGAGGGGCGAGGGGCGAGGGCGAGGGGCGAGGGGGTCGAGGGGCAAGGGGGCGAGGGAAGTGAGGGATAGAAGCCGATACGGCGACGAGTGCGAGGGCGAGGGCGGGGGCGAGGGGCCGGTGCCCTGGGGGGAGAAGTTTTAATATAGGGCCGAGGGTGAGGGGAGGGGTGGCGCTCACCTGCGCCGGCGCACGGGCTGGAGTCGCCGAAGGTCGCGGTCGAAGGCGTCTCGTGGAAAGCCACGCGCGCTGAAGCCGAGCGGGTTGCGCTTGCCGCGGCCGGCCAGGGCGGCGCCCGCCCGCGGGCCCAGCACGGGACGGCGCGTCGCGCAGGCAGGAGTCGCCCACGCCGCGTACACGGCCTCGTGGAAGCCCCGCCGACCCACCTCTGCAACACGCACCACGGGGACGGTCACCTTGCGCTTCACTACAAAAAATCGGGTTTAGGTTACCGTTCGTTTAACCTAGTAATAAAAAATGTCTCAATATCACAAGTTATTGAAGTAACTGGGATTCGATTTCTTAAAGACTATTTGCCATTGTTACTGTAGCTATATTCTTTAACACTTGAGTAAAAAACACATTTTACATATTTTATTACATATATGTTTATTATAGTACTGAAAAGGCTGAAACAAAAGTAACAGTCCAATACAACTTGATTTATTTAAAATGAACAGAAAAACCAACCTTAAACATTCTGTAGCAATGCCAATCAACCCAATAGCCAATATTTATTTGGTAGTCTTCACAGAGTCCGTTTTGCATTATGAGTTCATCGATTGTCGGACATACCATCATCATAAGTAAGAATCGCTCGCCCAAGCATGAACCCCGCGACATTAGAGTCAACATTGCCCCTGTCTGACACGACGAATCTGACAGCATTCTGATAGGATTCTAATCCCGTTGGTTGTGGATTTTCGATTCTTGCTGTATACATAGGTCCGTGTGAAATCTGCCGTTAGTCTGGAGGAGAATCATAACGACCAGATGTTCTGGTTGGTTGATTTCCGTGGTTTCTCCTATCAACGTCAGGTGGATTCCGGAGCCCTACCCTAACAAACGGGTCACGGACCGAGCGCTATCTTTCTTCCTCTTCCTTGTTCTATTCGTTTCCCCCACAAACTTACATACAGTACACTACCACATATCTAGGGAGGACCGTCAGGGAGCTTGTTTCGACTAACTGAAGGAGGAATACCCCGCAAGCCAATGTGTGCGTCAGCGCAGGAGCTTGCCATCTAGCGGTGTAAGGTACATCGCAATCTCTCCGAGTATCAAACATAGGTATATACTTCATGTAAGAATCGAAGTTGTGTTAGAATTTAGATGTTAGAAGTGTATCATAAGAGATTTCGGAGTAGCACGTCATGAGAAAGTAATAGATATCTGGAGAATATTGAATTGTGTGCCTGTTATTCTATGTATAGGTAAGAAAATCAGGAGTTTTTTGTAATGTTGTAGTTGTTATTACGTGTATCGCGAGCAGCGACAGTGAGATGAGAAATTGTTGTGGTATGCATACTTAGTAAAGTTATAAATCGTTTGACGAGCAGCGTTAACGTGTGTTATTGAAGTAATTTAAAATTGATAAAAACAATCCAACGTAAATTTGAAATTCCGGCCAAGTCTGTTTACACACTGATTATAAATTTTCTTAGACACATGAGCAATTCCACTCTGAAACTCAATGGGAGTAATGTTAAATTGAGAAATAATAGTAATAAAATACTGAGTAGGCCGTGCAGGAGAAAACAAATAATTTGACTTTTTAATATAAATTAGTAAACTTTGGAGTAACAAGGAATAGCATAATAGAAACTTCTATTATGTGTGTGAAGATCTTAGTTGCCGTTGGAGACAGTTGGGGTCGTTAGTAGTTAGTGATCGTTCCCTTCTTCCATCTTTGATAACTGTCGTGTGGTCAGAATTCATACAATTATTGGATGTGCCAGCTTGAAATAATCACCCATTCGTTGAGCGCGTTTGGAGTTAAGGCTAATTACCTCTTTGTGACAGTATACCATGGACTTGCGACTAGGTGAGGATTGTTGTAGACCAAATTTTCATCATCTGACATTGCTTGCGCAAGTATTTCATCATTTCAGTTTATATGGAAGTGCTTGATAATGCGCCCTCTCTCAGTTGGTGTCAGTGGTAGAGTTGGTGTTGATGTAGCAGAAGTGGCGGTTCTGCCATACTGTTTGGCTTGAGGTGTATCGTTTGATGATATCGCCATGGCCATTAATCGTTTCAATGTTTCGATGACTTATCTGTGAGGTGGTATCGCTTGCCAAGTGGGTCTGACTTCTTGGGTTTATTTAGTGTCTTATTCAGATTTCGTTAGGCAGCGACTATTCTCTTGGAAGTTATGGATCTTCCACGTGGAGGACGACGCAAAGTCAGTATGGACCCTGCGTTGTCGACTACATCATTCATAAGCTTTTTTACCAGGTGGCGTCAATCCCAGGGTGGACACCTAAGCTTTCGCTTTTATTCTCACCACCAGCCGATGCGCAAGTACGCCGACAGGCTGGTAGCCGGGCCCGCCGGAACGCAGTTTGCCCTCAAGACAACCTCCTCATACAATACCTCGGTCGGACCGCCCTCCCGCTCAGAGCTCCAGCTCCAGGCTAGTACCGAGTCAAAATATGCGCTACTCACGTGCGCCCGGACAAGTCCCCTCTTTCCCCAGAGTA
>JAHLJT010001786.1:0-12344 GCA_031308135.1 Acheta domesticus
TGAAAGACGTCGGGCTTTTAAAGTCAAGGATTTTTGCATTTCGTCCTTAACGGAAGAAGTTCCATCTTAATTGATGAATTGCAGAGGGATGCTGTCGCCACTTCTATCAGCTGCTTGAAACAAAAGTTGTATCAATTGTCGTTGCTACTACGTTCACTGCCGTAGTACAAAACATTGCAAGACTTCTTTTCAACCTAACTGTATTTACTGTGTGAACTTGTTAACACTGTTTAATTTAACCTATACTGTTACATCAAGTTCTAAAATGCATTTCTTGCCATGTTTTTGTAAGTGTAATTGCTACACTTACAATTGCTTACCATTGCTAGCGTCAATTCATTTGTCTGTGTTACGCAACTATTCACCAGTTGCTTCCTTTAAGTGGTTATTTTTCTGTCGGGAATAGTTTCTGCATTTCATTAATTGCACCGAGTGATCAGCTGATCATCAAATATTATAGTAATTAACGAAAGTGTATAAAGTGTATAAAGAGGGGGATAATTGCATGAGTGGTATGTTGAAGAAAACGAGCGACGTTAGGAGCGAGTTTTCTTATATACCACGAGTGCAATTATCCCCCTTTATGCACGTGTTACGTTCAACGTTTTTTCGTTTCCATTCAAGAATAATTTATTTTTTTAAACTCAAATACATACGTTACGTGCATGTGTATGACACTTCATACACATACATCGATGAATACGTTTGATGACGTATTGCTTCTAAACAATGCCAATTCTAGTGGGCCATGCTTTGTTTACGTACGATCAGTATAGTGACTTATATTGAAAATGACATTGAAAGTATTCCTGAAGAGATATTGCAAGAAGCGGACGAAGCGATGAATAATTTACTTCCGAATAAAAGTAAGGAAGTATATGAAAGGGAATACAACTTATACAAGTTGTGGAAAGCAGAAAAAAAAGTCACTTCCGACTCGGAAAAAGTGTTGATGGCTTATTTTTTAGAACGGGTAAATACAATTGTTTATGTTTTTTATTTGTAATATGCTAAGATAATTTTTTGTCATGAAATACATTTAATTTACTTATGTCAAATATTTTATGATACAATAGTCAGCTAGCGTCAAACCCTCCTGCTTATGGCCATACTTATCAATGTTGAAGAAGATGTTGCGTGTCAAAGAAAACATAGACATTTCGAATTACAAAAATTTAATTGATTTTGTAAAATCAAAAAATAAAGGAATTGTGCCGAAAAAATCAAATGTATTCAGCAAAGACGAAATTAATAGATTTCTCACGGAGGCACCAGATAAGAAATACCTTCTTATGAAGGCAAGTGTAGTAAATGAAAGTATGATGTCTTTAAAATGTTACTAATAGCATACAATAGACTAAAAATAAAATTTTGTTAATGTATTTAGGTTGTTGCGATATTTGGTGTCTGTGGTGCCTGCAGACGTGATGAATTATACAACTTGTGTGTGGACGACGTTAAAGAAGAAGGAAGTGTACTGCTTGTAAATTTAGAAAAAAACAAAACAAATATTGTGAGAAAATTCACAATCATTAATGAGACAGGTTCTGTTAATTATGTTGAAAAATGTCAACAGTATTTTTCACTTCGCCCCAAACAAGTAAAACATAGAAAATTATTTGTATTTTATAATAATGGACGGTGCAGCGTTCAACCAGTAGGTATAAATACTTTTGGAAGAATCCCAAAGGAGATAGCTTTATTTTGTAAACTTTCCGATGCAAATTTATTTACTGGGCATTGTTTTAGAAGAACATCTGCTACATTTCTGGCTGATAGTGGAGCTGACATTTTAACAGTGAAACGACACGGTGGATGGCGTTCTTCTTCTGTAGAAGAACGTTACATTGAAGATTCCATACAAAATAAAATAAAAATTGCAAAGCGTATAGGTGAAAGATCAGATTTGTCATTAACTACGATGCCCACTGCCTCAACATCACACACAGCTTTACCTGGGACAAGTCACGTTGGTGAAGTACATATTTCTGAAATTATGAAGCGTTGTCTGGATCAGGATCATCGGTGCCCAAATGTGGGTGGGGTAATTTTTAAGAATTTAACAAATTGTACCATAAGTATCAATATGACTAAGGAGTAATTTTTTTATAATTTTGTTTTCTTCGCTCACGTATAGGTTGTTGACATTTTTGTTTATTTCACGGCCGGCTGCAAATAGCTTGACCACGTGTGTATAGTATCATAATTAAACGATTTTGATCTTTTTGTGAGTTCTGATTGGTGGTTGTAGAATCTTAATTGCACGGTAGACTTTTAATTCCACGCGTGCCATTAACATGGAGATAATTAACGATTTTTCATGCAATAAATGAGCATAATTAGTTAACTAAACGAAAAAAATATCTTATTCAATTAAAAACATCAATCATCTTTCAACAATCAAATGATATATATACTTTCAGTTTATTTTAATTATATTCAAATCAAAATAACTTGATGTGACACACATTTTCTTCCACGTAGACTCTATTTGCTAGTCCACTTCAGGAAGCTATTTTAGTTCGGTGACCACAGTTCTACCCAGCCGCCAACTCTGAGAGAAGGAGAAGAGTAGATAATAAGATAATTTGATTAAGCCTGAAGCTGTCAAAGGTAAGTGGTATGTGGTGGCCAGGCTCTCAATGCTCTATCAATGCTTAGAAACCGCCTATCCCCATCAATTAATGTTTTAAATAAATTTATGTATAAATGTGTAAACTAAAATTCACAGACAGCCGGTGCTTGTCATCCACCGACGTGACTAGTAGTGCGTGACTAGTAGTGCGACTATTTTTTACGAAGTTGTGTACTAGTTTTGAACTGAATCACGAGTGAGTTGTGAATAAACACTTTAGTATCGTGCACAAACTCACAGAAACATTGGATCTCCTACGAAAGTGCCTGAAGGTTTAAAGGAAATGGATTCTGCTGACAACAGGGGAGTCCTAACCTCTAATTCTACTGGTAGTCAATAAACACAGGTAAATAAATCTTACTCCAACGTTGCTCAAAGCTATGTTTCCCAACAAAGACCAAGCTATTGTAATTGAAGCAAATGATGACATCAGCATTAAGGACTATATAACCAAAATTGCCTCTATTGTGAACCCCAGTAAAATTAGATTCATATCAAGAATATCAAATAACAGAATATGCATATTATTTTCTAATGCGGAAACTGTGTAGGAAATTACAGAAAGACACAAAGTAATCGAAATCAATCACCAAAAGTTAAATGTAAGACCTCTAATTAATAAACACGTACGTGTCATTATTTCCAACGTTTGTCCGGTTATTCCTCATGATGAAATTTTAAAAGTGCTTCATGCCAAACAAATTAAGAACACTACCAACATCACATTTATCAGAGCTGGTATTTCAGAACCGAGCCTATCCCACATTATGAGCTTCCAAAGACAAGTCTTCATTGATCCAGATGATGTCAAAAATTTACCGCAGTCCATATTACTATATTATCAAGACACTACTTACAGAATTTACTTCTCTACAGACAATATAACTTGTTTTAAATGCGAACAAGAAGGACACATTGCCAGTCAATGTCCTTCCAAGCCTTTGAATGATGGAAAAGAACATAACCCCACTGACATACCAAACATCACACCTGATAATGAAGAAATTCACAAGCAACCAACCCAATTTCTAACACAAGACCACTTACCTCCTCCAATGGACAGTACAAATTTTCCTAATTTAAATAAAAGGAGTATTCCTTCTGAATCTTCATCACTACAAGAAACATTAAACAGTAACATGCATACTACTGCTGAAGTGTCCCAAAAGCAACCCAGTAAAAAAAGAGGAAGAACAAAAATGAAGAACTCAATGACCAAGACACCTTACCACCTAAATATGTTGAAGAACTTATTGCCCCCATAAAGATATGATTGAATCCAATCCAAATAAATTTCCCTTAACATATAATCAATTTAAATCATTTTTAGAAAATTCATTTGGATCTCCAGATCCCATATTGATAGTAAAAGATTACTCCAATGACACTGAAGCTATTATAAAAATGATGACTGTGACTTATCCTAAACTCACTGAAAGGTCCATCAAGAATAGACTTACAAGGATCATTAATAAACTGAAAATTAGTACTTCAATACAAGAAGTTTCTGGAACTGATACAAGTTCTGATAACTTCTAAAATAATTATGAAAATTTTACAATGGAACGTTAATGGCTTTTATACTTGATTGGAAAGTATTCAGTTTCTTTGTAATCTACATAATCCAGATATTAATAATAATAATAATAATAATAATAATAATAATAAAATTGTCTTTATTAGTGGCGAGGCTCTATGTAGTGGCGAGGCGATATTCTATGTATTCAAGAGACTAATTTTAAAGATAAGCATTTTGGCAACTTAAATGCTTTTAAATGTTTGAATAAAACAGAAGCAATTTGAACAATGCTTGTGGAGGAGTAGCCTTATATACTAAAAATGATCTACTCACAGAACAACTCAATACTGAATCAAAAATAGGTGTTGCTACTAAGATTCTTTCCCCACCATCCTTTGCATATGCAATATATACATTCCAAACAGCTATTCCTTTGAAAGTAATGAAATATGTTATATTATTAAACAGTTACCAAAACCTTTTATATTATTAGGAGATTTTAATAGTCTTCATTATCTTTGGGGATCATATAAAACTGACTCAAGAGGGTTGAAAATTGAATCTGATATAGAAGAGAATGAACTGATAATTCTTAATTCTGGACAGCATACTCACATCAACATCAGTAATGATAAGTACAGTGCCATTGACGTTACGCTTTCCTCTTCCCGATTCGCCCAAAATTGTAACTGGTATGCATCCGAATACCCTTATGATAGTGATCATTATCATATATTCATCAACATCCTCAGTTATTAAGCCAAAAAAGTTAAAAAGCCCCCAAAAGCAATTATTTACCTCCGCCTGCTGCCCCGAAATGGAATTTCAACACTGCTGACTGGACTAAGTACCAAAATCAGATTGATGTTTTCCTTACTCAGGCTAATCTACTCAACGATGTTGGGAATATAGACAAAACTATTCATCCTCAGATATCACTAAAGCAGCAAATGACTCAATTTGTCAATATAAAAATTCATTCAAAAGGAAAAGGGTACCATGGTGGAATGAGAAATGTGAGGAGACTATCAGAAAAGCAAAACATGTTTTTAATAGATATAAAAAACAAAGTACCCTTGAAAACAAAATTGAATACAAGAGAACCAGAGCTGCAGCTAGAAGAACCATTAAAGACAGCAAAGCTAAAGCTTGGACTAACTACGTTTCATCATTAGTCAGTCAAAATAGTATATCTGAATGTTGGAAAAAAGTCAAAAGGATTCAGGGAAACAAAAGAAATAATACAATTAACTTTATACATATTGAAAATCAAGTTGTAACTGCCCCTGTACTAATTGCCAATGAATTTGCTGATACCTTTGCAAAAAATTCGAACACAGTGAACTACCTCAATGAGTTTATTCCATATAAAAATGAACTGGAAAATCAACAAATTAGTCTGGATAAAGAAGAAAACTGGATAACGTGTCAACTTAATGAACCTATTTCACTATCTGAATTAACCTCTTCCATTGAGTCCACAACTAATACTGCTTCTGGTCCTGATAATATTCCCAATGCCCTTATTAAAAATCTCTTTTTGAAAGGCAAACAAACCCTACTTGCAATATACAATACAATATGGAATAATAGTATCTTTCCTGAAATATGGAAAACAGCAACTGTTGTGCCAGTACTGACACCTGGCAGAGACCAATAAAAAACTGACAATTACAGACCTATATCATTAACATGTAACATGTGCAAAATTTTAGAAAAAATTGTGAACAAAAGAATTAGATTGTTTATGGATAATCAAAAAATTATTAATTGACAATCAATTCGGTTTTCGTCCTAGTCATTCCACACATTCCCATCTTATCAGTACAGAAACCTATATCCAAGAGGCATTTATTAATAAGCAACATGTGATTGCTGTCAACCTCGATATTGAAAAAGCCTATGACATGGTCTGGATACATCGCATCTTGATTAAACTTCAAGAAATAGGAATCACAGGAAATATGTTTGAATTTCTCAAAAATTTTACACTTGACCGTAGAATACAGGTGAGAGTTAATAACCACCTATCTGATATAAGGAAACCAGAAAACGGCTTTCCTCAAGGATCCGTCTTAAGTGTGACATTATTTCTTCTGGCCATTAATGATGCAGATCAAGATATAAAAGCACCAACAATAGAAAATATGCCGATGATATAATTGTCTTCTGTAAAGGGAAAACTTAACTACCACTTCAGAAGCTGTACAAGAAGCTTGAAATAAATTATATTCCTCGTCCCTTAAGTCTGGTTTTAAGTGTTCAGCCAAAAAAAACGGAATGCATATTATTCTCCAAGCGCAACCTAAACACAACTCCCCATCTGTATTTTCGGCAACAAACCCTATGATCTGTGCAAAACACCAAAATACTTGGATTAATTTTCGATTGTAAAATGACATGGAAGAACCACATCCTAAATCTAGTCAACGACTGCAAGAAGAGACTAAATCTTCTTAAATGTATAGCTCACAACAACCGGGGAGCTGACAGAAAACTCTTATTACTAACGTACAAATCAATTATTAGAAGCAAAATAAATTATGGATCACTGATATATAATTCAGCCAAACCAAATGTATTAAAGACACTTGAAACCATTCATAACCAAGCCTTGAGAATCTGTACAGGTTGTTTTCACACAAGTCCTATTGGAAGCATCCTAATAGAGGCTCAAGAACCATCACTAAAATTCCGAAGGCAACTGCTGAGCATTAGGTATGCAATTAAAGCTGCCTCTTCAATTAATCCTATTTTACATAATGATGTATTTCCCCCATTGCCAACTGTACATCAAGACTACCCTCACCACAAACCTTTCTACTCCAGAGTTAAAAATTTACTAAATGAATTCAATATTCAATACAACCATATTGAGAAACAAATAATTCCTGCTGTGCCACCTTGGACTATTCCAAACGTCAAAATCGACTTGACCTTAACCAAATATCAAAAGAGAAATCTATCAACTGACAAATGGCTAAACAAGTCCTTGAATTATATTGATGCAAACTACTCCAACTATTCTGTAATCTCCATTCACGGCAGTTCCAATGAAATCGGAAAAGAAGCCATACGATGTAGTATGCATGTAGTATGCATGCCTGATAACACAATAAAGTTCCAGCTTAAGCAATATGCCAGCCATAAAACTACGAAGTCCTATGCCTTAATGTCAGCACTTAAATACATCCCCAAGCTTCACTCTCCTAATGTCATTCTGCTCACAAGCTCATTATCATTAGTCAACTGGAGCAAGAGTACTAAAACAGTAATAAACATCGTTATTATAGAAGAATATCTTCAGATCATTAAGGCGGGAATAAATTTGGTTCTAGTATGGATCCCTTCTCAAACTGAATCGGTCTTCATAACAAGAGGCGCCAGTATAAGTAACACATTAATTGATCGTCAATTATCAACAAATGTACATAACTTATCATGTACAGTTAAAGACATTTTAAACTTTGTTGAGGAAGAAATGACAAATACATGTAGCCATGAATGGACAAATTATAAAGCCAGCTAGCTACATAAATCTATAAACAGTTTTTATGCTCTAGGTACCGACACGAAATTCCGACGAAGGGAGCAAGTAGTCCTTTCAAGAATACGAACTGGGCATTGTAAATTAAGCCATCTCTATTTGATCCAAATATCACCTCCACCACCATGTGATTTATGCAATACACCTTTAAATCTTGATCACATTTTCAAAGTATGTTCCAGGTATAACAGTCAAAGAGTATCAAATGGATTTAACCACCAATCAATACTGCATTCTAAAGAAGACCAAGAAAAAATAATCAAATTTTGTTAGCCATTAACATATTTATGGACATTTAAAGCCAATGGATTCATGTAAACTTTAATTGTTGTCCCTGAATTGTTATTACTATTGTAAGATAATTGGAAATGTAATTGTTATAATTTTTTACTGTTGTATTGTAACTAACTGCATTATAATCATATTGTAACTGTATTATACAGGAAGTCGCTAATAACCGCGATGTTGATGCGACTAAAAATAAAAATAATTTTTAAAAAAATTCACACTGTCTTTAATTAACTATGAGATATATTGAAAAACTATTTTTGATCCCCGTTTAAGAGTTTCAAAGCATTTTCACATAGTATTTCCTAACTTCATTAAAAATGTTCTTGAGGACAACCGCCGGCCGAATTTAACTCAAAGCAAGCGTTGACGCTGTCAGTGCAGTGACTTTGACCGAGAAGTCTTACTTTTGAGAACCGACGGTGATGATTTTTTAATTTTAATTCATATCTAGGTCGAAATTATCCGCTTTCTGAAAGAGGATACTATTGGCCAACTGCTCTGATCCGATGATTCTCGTGGTATCTCTAAAAAACACCAGGCAAATACCGGAGCTTTACCCTAACAAGCGGGCTACAGACGACGCGCGATGTTTCCTTCTTCCTTGTTCTATCATTTCTCCATGTTCACGCATACAATTACATGAACTTCTCTATCACACATGCCGGGAGACTAATTGGGAGATTAGAGCTTGTCTCGACTGGAGCGGTGCCCCATTGCGGGAGATACCAGAACTATATCAACAAGTACTGTTTTCCACTATAACTTAATATAGAGAAGTCTCTTGCAGAAAATCCTCCCATCCACTATAACTTACAAACATATTGCTTCAATATGCAATATGTTTAAGTACAAAATTAACACTTTAAATAAGGTCATGTGCAATTTTGTTTAAAAACGAGTAGTTTTTGAGTAAATTGCGCTCAAAATGTAACAAAAGTTTGTTTTTCAAAAAACACTCCAAATTGTTTTCTTTAAATTTCCTTCACTTATGAAATAAAGGACGGTAAAATCATGGCGGAAGTCCTATTTCCAGGTGATGCTTGGTTTTTGGAAAATTTCCAAAAAATATTTCTTAAACTATAAAATTGCAGATACATATTTTTGCCTCAGACAAAGCCTGTTATACAAAATTACGTCTTTAAAACATGTCATGCACACTTTCCTGAAAAAACGACTATTTTGTGCGTAATTGGCGCTTGAAATTTGCGACAAAAAGTTCTCAAAAATTGCTCAATTTTTTTCTTTTAATTATCTCCACATGTCTAATAAGGGACGACACGTTAACTTTGAGGATCTGATTTCGGGCCTCGAAAAGGAAATATTTGCTGTTTGAAAACACATTTGCTGTTTTATGTAGAAGTAAATAATATTGCGGGGCATTTAGAAACAATGCAATGTGCTTTGGTAAGGTCAATAGTTGAATTTGATTTTCAATGAGAAAGCAAAAAATATATCAATGCTGGAATAGTGTATACTATGTCCCAAACACTTTTTTACATGAATTTGACATGTATCCATTTATGCCTCTGCCCGAGTTCGACCCATACGTCACTTGGTTGTCGTAGTGGTATGGGCGCTGGCATGTTGGCTCTGAGGAACCGTGTTCATGTCGCGGAACGGGAAAGGAATTTGCTGGTAGAAAACCCTTTTGCTGGTTAAAGTAGTAGTGTAATAGAATTTAGGACCATGTAGAAACAGTGCAAGAAAGTATGTGCTTTGGTAGCACCACAGTTTTATTATGAAATATGTGAAAAATCACTGGTGGTTGTCAAGTTATTTTTTACTTTTAATTTTTAAACACTTTTTCTTAAAAATGGCTTTAATACTTTTCTTAAAATTTTCTCCTCGTGTGTGTCAAAGAATGGTATAAAATGTGTGCCGCGAACTCTGTATTTTCAGGAATTTCCCGCCAACTATGGGTTTTCGAAAATTGCAAAAAATTAATATTGCAAATTACAGTACTTAAAACACAGATTTGTGTCTCGAATGAAATCTGTTCTAAAGAAACAGAACTCAAAAAAGGTCATATTGTTTTTTTAAAAGGTAGGTTTTGAGAAATTTTTGCTTGAATTTTTAAAAATTTCTCAGAAACCGCACCCAAATGTTTGCTTGAAAATATTTTCAAAAGAGAATAGAACAAGGGATGCTGTTAAGGCAGCAAAATATCTTCGAGTGGAAATAACGGGGTGAGCAGAAATCGGCTGCAGAGAGGCTGGGCGAATGCAATACAAGATTTTTTAATTCTCTCGTAGAAAACTTTAAAAATGGAAGAAAATTACGACTGTTAGCATATTATACGGAAGAATCAGTGATCATTGAACGTCCTGGAAGTTAGCAGGTCCATTTCATCCAATCACAAAACTGCATAGCTCATAATTTGCCGCTTTTTTGCCGTTTTTGAGATGCGAAAACCAAAAATTTGCCGCGAGCCATTTTCCCCCAAAAATCAGTGGTCCTGCTAACTTCCAATGGAACTTAGCAGGTCCATTTCATCCAATCACAAAACTGCATAGCCCATAATGTTCAGCTATTTTGCCGTTTTTAAGATGTGAAAACCAAAAATTAATATCTCCATTATTTCAAAAAATACTAAGAATTAAAAAAACATTAAAAATACATTCAATATAAGAGCGCAATCAAAGAAGTAAAAGGACGTCCCCCGTACAAAATCACACATAACAACTCATAATCGACGCCAAAATTTCCCGAAAACTAGTGAAAAACAAAACTGTAATAAAAAATTTGCCGCCAACCGGTTAGACACAATTACCCGGGTTCGAATCCCAGATATGCACCTCTTAAATTAGCCCCATTCAATAAATAGACGCATTCTCTAGTAAACCATTAGCTTTAACAATTCATACTGTGCGCCGAAATTAGCACTAACCAAGTGGCAAACATAATCATTAATAAAATAATTTGCCGCGGATCGGCTAGTTTAAATTACCCGGATTCGAATCCCCAAAACTTACATTTTGAAAGCCCCTTTCAAGGAAACGCACGGTGTCTCCAAAACCATTAGCCATAACAATTCATTATGTGCGCCGAAATTAGCTGCATGAAAGTGTAAAATATAATCTGTAATCAAAAAATTTGCCGCGCACGGCTGAGTTATAGTTTCCCGGGTTCAAAATTCCAAAATTTTATCTTCGGGAACGGCCTCTTTCCAGAAAAGCGCGCAGTGTCTCCTAAACAAATGACCTTAACAATTCCCGCTCTGCACCGAATGAAGCTGTCAGTAAGTGCCAACTACAATATGTACTCCAATAATTTGCCGCGAACCAGTTAGTTACAGTTTCCCGGGTTCAAAATATCAAAAATTTTACTTTTCGAACGGCCTCTTTCAAGAAAAGTGCGCCGTATCTCCTAAATCACTGACCTTAACAATTCCTGCCTTGCGCCAAAATTACCTGTTGGCAAGTCACAACTATCATCTGTAATAAAAGAATTTGCCGCGACCCGGTTAGTTACTGTTTTTTGGGTTCAAATTTCCGAAAATGTACCTCTACTAACGGCCTCTTAGCAGAAAAGCGCGCTGTGTCTCCTAAACTATTGACCTAAACAACTCGCATTCTGCTCTGAAATCAGGTGTGAACAAGTGATATATATAATCTATAATCAAAAAATTTGCCGCGGACCGTTTTGTTACAGTATCCCGGGTTCAAAATTTAAATATGTCTCTCTTGGAATGGTCTCTTTCAATGGAAACGCTTCGTGTCTCCTAAACCAATAACCTAAACAATTCATCCTCTTCGCCTAGTGGCAATAATAATCTGTATGCTTTCTATGCTACAATCTGTATGTTTTCTAGAAAAAGGCCGTTCGAAGAAGGATATTTTTGGAATTAGAAACCCAAGAAACAGTCACTAACCGTTCGCGGCAAATTATTTGTTTACAGATTGTAGTTGGCACTTACTGACAGCATCATTTGGTGCAGAGCGGGAATTGTTAAGGTCAATTGTTTAGGTGACACGGCACGTTTTTCTGGAAAGAGGCCGTTCGAAGAGGTACATTTTAGGTTCATGAGAAACTGAAACTAACCGGTCCGCGGCAAATTTTTTGGTTGCAGATTATAGTTGGCACTTGCCTACAGTTAATTTTGGCGCAAGGCGGAATTGTTAAGGTCAATGGTTTAGGAGATACGACGCACTTTTCTTGAAAGAGGCCGTTCGAAAAGTTACATTTTTGATATTTTGAACCCGGGAAACTGTAACTAAGTGGTTCGTGGCAAATTATTTGATTACAGATTATAGTTGGCACTTACTGACAGCATCATTCGGTGCAGATGGGGGAATTGTTAAGGTCAATGGTTTAGGTGACACGGCGCACTTTTCTAGAAAGGCGCCGATTGA
>JAHLJT010001788.1:0-14894 GCA_031308135.1 Acheta domesticus
TTCAATTTTTAGCGTTAAAAGAGTAAAAACTGTATCAGATATATGGAGGAAAAGTGTAATCTGCCCATGTTTTCTAAAGTTCGAGATCCCTATGTCACTCATTTACTAGTTCAATGATAAACAAAAATATACAATATATAACAATTTTAGTTATAACGAGTTTCAGACATCTTCAACTTTCGGTAGTTCTGATCTAGACACACCCACATACGATTGATTCGAAATTAACATTGAATCAATTCTGGTTTCCATCGGTTTAAAGAATCTCTTTAACTGTCTCTCTGAATGTGGCTCTTACGTCTTCAATGGAATAGACTTGTTGTTCAGCTGCGTAGCTTTAACTAACAACTTTTTCAGACTCTTGATTTTTGTCACTAGTGAATCTTTATCAGCAACAGATAATTTCTTTACGCGTTTTGACAACAAAGAAACAGTTTCGTCACACATTTCCAGGCCGTTTCTGAACTCCACTTCTGTTTCATTTGTCCCTTCACCGCAACTTCCCCTCTCAGCTGTATTATTCTGACTGACGAAACGTTGTCCAGCCCTAGCCCGCGAGGGGGGGAGGCACCTGATTTCTCTGCGCCTGGTACTTGTTGACGCCTTTCTTCTAATGTCTGACTCTCTTCATCTTCGGAGCAAGACATAGCGCCTGTTGTCCTTCGGAGGGTCCTTCAACCGGGGTCCTTAAGAGCTTAGGTAATGCAGTAATAAAAACACTAACAAACGCTGGTGGCCTAGAGCCATGGATGTGAGATCGACAGGGGTTTATTTAATTTGGAAACAAATCCTACGCATGGTTTAGGTCAAGCTTTCCAAATGGCTGTCCGCCGGATCTTTTAGTTCGGCCTGCGACTGCTATGAAAATTTGAATTATACCAATTAAATAGAATACAATTGCACAATACATATTACTTTTATTTAATGATACATTGATTTTCTCATATTTACATCAATCATTAAGTATTTTGAATAAAAGTCGTATCTAATATATGTTTCAGTATAATCTCAGTATTTAGACTAAAAACCATCTTAAATTACGGTGCGGCCCGTGGCTTAACTAGAAGTTGATGTGTACCATAAGCCCTTCTAAGTTGGAGAGCCCTGGTTTAGGCGCCCATGGTGTTCACAGACGGATAGACAGTCGGACGGACAGACACGGACGTTTTGCCATCCATTGGTTTTTCGGTATCAATGACCTACAAAACAGGGATTCTGGCTACATCATGTGTTAGGGTTTTTTTCTTAATTTCGAAACTAAATTTATTCATTTTTCGTTATCAGGGCCCGTCAATGATTTTTTTCTCCCCAAAATCCGCCGCTTTTTCGCGCAGCATTACATATCTTTCCCTATACTACGCATATTACCCCGATATACATATGTATATGGGAAAGGAAAATTGGAGGAAGGTGTGCAGTTTCTTCTCATCGAATTCGGCCCAATCTTCTTTGACAAAATGTAAACTCAGAAGTTTATTTGGAGGTTTTCGAGAACTTTTAATCCCAAACAACGGAAAATGAACGAACGCAAGCATCATTTCAGCAAGATGGTGCTACATGTCACACATCTCATCTACCATTATCGCGTGTTCATGAAGTATTCAATGAAAAACGAACTGTAAGCAAAAGTTTGTGGCCACCTCGTTCCCCGGACTTGACTTCTTGTGACTTTTATGTTTGGGGATATTTGAAAGGAAACGTTTATGAAAATAACCCCAAAACAATTGATCAACTGAAAGAAAATATTCGTGAATGTATTATAGCAATTGATACGAGTATAATCGTTTTGCGTAAAGTTGGTCTAGGTGAGGTTTCTCGCGCAAAAAATGTTTAGATGCCCAAGGGGGTCATTTCCAGCACTTTAAATAATATTTTCTTTTTAAATAAAATTATGATTTGCAGGAGCTGATTGTGAACATTATATTTCCCAAAAATATGTCAAACTCTTACGCTAATGGATGGAGTTCTTCACACAGCCGCTAGAACGCGCTTCTCTCCAGCATTGAGAATTTTTCCATGGAAAAAAACACGGGGCCGGTTCAGCGAAGGAAATGATAGCCAAGATGTATTTGCAACAAATTTATTTAATAATTAAAATTGTTCAACGCATTAGTCGGCTCGACCCACAATCGAACCAATAGGCCCAGTTTCCATTCCAGATCGAGTTGGCTAATGTTTTAAGCAATTTCAACTAGAAAAAGGTATGCTTAATTATCAATGTTCGCTTTTCTACTTCCACGCAGAATACAAAATTATATTTAGCAAATTTTTATATCTCAATTCCTCGTCCAAATTATAAAAAATAATGACGGCTGCATATTCCCCTAATAAGCCCCATGTATTCTGTCGCTACTTCTGGCAAAACACCGGTCCGTAACACGGTCGATTTGTGTCCTGGCAACATGTTAGAGCGTGTCCCCTTGTGGCGCATAAAACACAAATAAAACTGTTGGTGAATCCATGCCGGATGCTCGTTGATTCGGGCAAAACAGGCGACAGCAGCAGCCGCAACAGCACGGCACGCCGCAGAGGCTGGGAGGGTAGGGGTGGCGGCAGTGAAAAATAGAGAGGGGTCGACAAGGAGCCCGGGGCAGCCTATGGCGGTGGAGATGGAAACGGAAATTTGGCTTTGAAGGTGCTGCGTTTTCGGGCAGTAGTGGAGAGACGGAAAGAAGAAAGGCTTGAAGAACAGCGGTGGGAACGACGGAGGCGGGGGCGACGGAGGCGGGGGCGACGGAGGCGGGGGCGACGGAGGCGGGGGCGACGGAGGCGGGGCGACGGAGGCGGGGGCGACGGAGGCGGGGGCGACGGAGGCGGGGGCGACGGAGGCGGGGGCGACGGAGGCGGGGGCGACGGAGGCGGGGGCGACGGAGGCGGGGGCGACGGAGGCGGGGGCGACGGAGGCGGGGGGCGACGGAGGCGGGGGCGACGGAGGCGGGGGCGACGGAGGCGGGGGCGACGGAGGCGGGGGGCGACGGAGGCGGGGGCGACGGAGGCGGGGGCGACGGAGGCGGGGGGCGACGGAGGCGGGGGCGACGGAGGCGGGAGCGACGGAGGCGGGGGCGACGGAGGCGGGGGCGACGGAGGCGGGGGCGACGGAGGCGGAGGCAACGGAGGCGGAGACGACGGAGGCGGGGGAAGACGGAGGCGGGGACGACGGGAGGCGGGGACGGGGACGACTGGGGCGGGGACGACCGGGGCGGGGACGACCGGGGCGGGGACGACCGGGGCGGGGACGACGGAGGCGGGGACGACGGAGGCGGGGGCGACGGAGGCGGGGCGACGGAGGCGGGGACGAACGGAGACGGGGGCGGCGGAGGCGGAGACAACGGAGGCGGGGACGACGGGAGCGGGGACAACGGGGGCGGGGACGACCGGGGCGGAGACGACCGGGGCGGAGACGACGGAGGCGGGAACGACGGGGGCGGGACGACGGGGGCGGGGACGACGGGGGCGGGGGCGACGGGGGCGGGGACGATGGGGCGGGGGCGACGGGGACGGGGACGACGGGGTGGCGGGGGACGGGCGGCGGGGACGGGGGGTGGGGCCGGGGGCGGGGACGGGGCGGGGACGACGGGGGTGGGGCCGGGGGCGGGGACGGGGCGGGGACGACGGGGGCGGGGACGACGGGGCGGGGCTGCGGGACGACGGGGGCGGGGGCGGGGACGATGGGGCGGGGGCGACGGGGGCGGGGACGACGGAGGCGGGGGCGACGGAGGCGGAGACGACGGAGGCGGGGACGGCGGAGGCGGAGACTGGCATTTCAAGGAACATGAGACCTGCACCATTCTCTTAAGCGTTCTATACGCTGAGATCACAATTTAACAAAAATTGTTGACGTTAATTTTTTTAAAAAATGTTTCAACAGAATTGCAAATTCCGTGTATTTCACGCAAAAGTACGCGAAAATACTTAAATTTTCGAAAAAATTTACATGATTTTGTTTCAAATTCTATCTTTATAAAACAGATTTCATTTAAAAAATCTATATCTTTTATATTCTGCTGTAGGAAGACGCCGAAAATATTTTGAACTTATGTAATTTTCGAAAAATCAGGGTTTTAATCGAATATGAGATCTTCACCATTCTATTTAACGTCCTTCACACTATCCAATAACAAAGTTTAATAAAAAAAACTTTGAAGCCATTTTTTGAAAATTTTGAAAAGGTTTTAAGGGCTTTATGTAAAGTACCTCCAAAAATTAAAATTCCGGTTTCAAATTCAAGGGGTCGCAACATCAGCCAGATCGCAAGAGGAATGTCAATTTTGGAGAAAATGGGCTGAATGGGTTAGCCGCTAGCGTTGTTCACAGACGAAGGAAACGGACAGACGTTTGACCGACAATCGATTTTTGAGTATCAACGATCCACAAAACATGGATTCTGGCTAAATTACATGTTTGAGGATTTTTTAAAATTTAACAACTGCATTTATCCATTTTTTCGTTACCAGGGCCCGGCAATAAGAGTTCTTCTGCCGAAAATTCGCCGTTTTTCGAGCATTACATAACTTTCTCTCTAATGCGTAAATGGAAGCGAGAAAGTAAAAATTTGGAGCAGACTAGGTAAGTGAGAAAGTAAAAATCGCTTATATTTCACGGAAAATTAAGTGACAAAATACTCATTCTCGAATTCACCTTATTTTAAGACTTGTCTTTAAAGAAAATATTTCATTAAGAAAAAACTTCTATCTTCAATATTGTAGTTGTAGGAAGAGGCCAAAAAATTCCAATTTGGTAATTTTCGAAAAATCTAGAATGTTTAGGAACATAAGACGTGCACCATTCCCTTAAGCGTCCTTTACGTTATTCGAGGGCAAAGTTTATTAAAAATATCGGTGTCAGTTTTGAGAAAATATTTAAAATGAAGCAGCTTCACGTTAAATACTCTCAATAATCAAAATATCTGTTTGGAACTCGCAATACCACCAGTTCATTCAGAGTGATGGGGGAATATCAATTTTTGAGAAAATTTGCTTAATGGTTTAGGCTCTACTGTTGACCATTGACGGCTGGACATGAAAGAGACGTTTTGCCGCCAATCACTTTTTCGGTATCAGACAGTTTCTAAACATGTATTCTGACTACACCACGTGTTAGAGGATTTTTTCTATATTCAGCGACAGGATTTATCCTCTTTTTCATTACTAGGGCCTGACATTAAGAATTTTTCTGTTGAAAATTCGCGGTTTTTTGGCGCCCGATATGATTCGTTTATATTTGGCACGTGATAATTTTGTACAATGAGTGTCAATCGATTTTCTCAATTCTCAATACTAACGACCCATGCTCAGTATTCTAGGTTAGTAAGATATATCGTTTTTACTTTCTCGCCTTACGAATACTTCGTAAGAAGAAAAAGTTATGTAATCGTGCGGCGGAAAACGGGGAATTTTCGCCAGAAAAACTCTTATAGCAGGGGTCTGGTGACAAAAAAGTGGATAAAACCTGTTGCTAAACTTAGAAAAAAATCCTCTATCTCGTGGTGTAGTCAAAATCCATGATTTGTTGCTTCTTCATACTGCAAAATCCATTGACGGCAAAACGTCCGTCTGTCCATGGTCAACGCTAGCGCCTAAACCGTTCGGCCGATTTTCTTCAAAATTGATATTCCCCGATGGTTTTTACTCGTCTCAAGGCCTCTTGAATTTGAAACCGATATCCTTGTATTTGAAGGTACTTTACATGAAGCCCATTTTGAGATTTTCTAAGTTAAAAGAAAATGGCTCCAAATTTTTTGATTATATTTTCTTGTTGAAGAGTGCAAAGAACGTTGAAGGGAATGACGTAGGTATCATTTTCGTTGATAGGCACAATTTTTCGAAAATTGCAAAAAACTGTTTAAAAACTGCAAAATTGAAGATAGAGATTTCGCCTCAGACAAAGTCGGTTGTACAAAATTAGCAATTTAAATAAGGTCATGAAATCTTTTTTGAAAAAACGAGTAGTTTTTGCGTAAATTGCGATTCAAATTTACAAAAAAAATTCTCAAAAACCGCTCCAAATTTTTTCTTTAAAATTTCTGCACGTGTGTAATAAGGGACGGTAAATATATAAATAAACTAGTGGTGCTATAGAATGGCACATACTTTCTCCCAGTAGTTATTTTTCAAATGCCGATCAGCGGATACATTATTTGGAGTAAGCCGTTCACCACTGCCTTTCTTGGTCATGTGTGAAAGGACATGTTTTTCGCATGTTGACAATTACCGGCTCCCTAATGATAGAACTGATACAATTACGTTTTGACTAAAATGTAAGTAATTGCGATAAATGTACTGGAAATGTCTGTATATATTTTTTCAAATTTCTAACTTTTAACAATTTTTTACTTCTCTTGTTGTATTTGTAAAGCGTATGTACCATCGTATCAATTGTTTCTTAATCATGCATTTACCATTTTATAGGTCGGTTCTATTCTTTCATGGCTCTGTCGACACATGCGGTGTTGGTGTTGCGTAGTGGTATAAGTGCCGGTTCGTTGACTTTGAGTTTCGGTACGAAAACGTTTGCTGGTATAATACACTTTTGCTGGTTTATGAAGTAGTGGAATAGCAATAAGGACCGTATAGAAGCAGAGCGAGAAAGTATGTGCGTTGGAAGCACCACTAGTTTTTAATTGAATACAATTTATATGAAACCAATAAATTGAAATCATATCATATATTACACATGACAATAATATACTTGGTTTAATCGAGAAGATACCTCACTCATTCTATCGTGAATCGTTAGGTAATGACTTATTTATCACCTAGTATAATAAATAACTCGATTCAGGTTAAAGAGACTCTTGGTTGGAACTATATTGGAAAATAGTTGATAATATGTTGCCACAGTAACTTTTGATCAGCAATGGACAGTCATTTCTATAATCTTCTTGCGGACGCTCGGATTGACGGAGCAGACGCCCCCTGCGGCGGCTAAATAAATACGAAATTCGAAATAGGGAATTCGTATTTAACATTACGTATTCTAACACATTTTAACTTTGTGTTGTACTGAAACCAATGAAATATCATACTCTAGAGTAATGCACGAGACGTTCCTCTCGAAGACACTGCAAATAATAAAATCCGCTACTTGTCAGTCCAGTATTACAGATATCGCTGGCCTGGTACTGGCGGCGTTCTCTTAAATCCGGCCCTGGTACAGAGCATGGCACACATTATGGAGTTCTTTCTTTCCTCGTAACATTGAATCTACGAAATGAATTCTCACTCATCAGAAGATTGCTTTAGAACCTTGCACTGCAGGCTGCCTGAGGTGCGGTCACTGGTTTGAGTTTTCTTTTGTCGAAATAACGCTCCCCTGATTTTCCTCTTCTGGTCCCGGGCTTTTGAAGGGTGAGAATCCTTGCGTATCTACTCCATCTCCCAAGATGCGTGACCTGCCACAGTACAAACAGAACAACCACGCAGAGAGACTCGTAGAATGAAAACGGAACGGATGTGGATAAAAGTACCAAAGAGAGAATAAAAGCAAGGAAAGAGAATGAAATGAGAAGAGTTGGATTGGATTTGCAAATAAACTCGAGAAGAGAAGTGGGGAAGAAAAGAAATGGGAGGAACCCTTTGGATAAAATGAGAGAGGAACTTGCTAGTCGAGAAGCGGTGAAGAACTGTGTGAGAAGGGGAGAGGGAGCGAAAACAGGATAGAAAAAAGGAGGTGCGGTCTCTCCCCACTATCACTCTATACTGCGATTTCTCTAACTTTGCCCCTCAAGGTCCGTCTTCGAAATGGAATATGTCACGGTATTTCGCATCTTTCTCAGTGCTACTAGATCGCGACGGCATCAAGCAGTGCTTGCGATCATGCGACTTCTACTGGCAAGACCGAGAAAGACGCGAAATGTCGTGTGATATTCCTTCATGGCCATAAGGGCTTGAGGTGTAGAGTTAGAACAATTGCACTATAGACCGGGAAACCGTGGCGACTGTGGAGAGCGGGGACAGGGGCGGGAGCCAGAAGAGGTGGGAGTAAGGGATGGATAGAGAGAGTGGGGAGGAAGGAGAAGGGGTGCGGGAAAGAGCGAAGCAACGATAGCGAAAAATTGGGATAGCGGAGGTAGTGAGATGGGGAGAGCGGGGACAGCGGGACGATCGAGGAGTGAGAGACAAGCAGAGAGATGAGTTTGAAGAAACTAGAGAGCGAAGAGAGCTGGAAAGGGGGGGGAGAGATCAGGCCAGCGAGGAGAACGAAGTTGTTATGTCAAAAAAGAAAATAATTTTTTTTCTCCAAACAAAAGGTGACGAGGTGATAGGTGTAGCAAGAAGAGTGCGGCTAGCTGATATAACAGAACAAATGGTGACCGGTAGAATTGGCATAGGGCATCAACTGATGTCACTGCAGTGCCTCTGACCGGGAGGTCCTAGGGTTAGAACTCGAACTTTCACAGGATTTTTCACACTAGGGAGGGCAGCTTAGTCGAATTCAGCCGCTGTCTGGAGGCGAACACTAGCGACCGGCTGCTTTGATCGCTAGTTTCCCGTGGTTCTCCCTTCATCACCAGGCGAATGCCGGAGCAGTACCCTTAAAACGGGCCAGGGACCGCGCGAGATCTTTTCCTTCGTCTTCCTTATCCTATTCTCACCCTTTACTTACACACGCTTACACTCACGTGCACTACACTACCGCACTTGTTGAGAGACCAGTCGGAAGCATAGAGCTTATCCCGGCTGGGGCGGTGCCACGCTGGTGGGAGATACCTGGTTCCTATTTTCCCCCGCAATCTCGCCTCAGCGGGGGAAAATCACCGCTGCCTCCTGCGATAAAAATGCACTACACTTATGCCTCACGTCTGGCGGATGGGGGATAGGATCAGAGGGAGCAAAACTCTCTAATGAGAGGGGGGATCACTACAACCAAGGGGAAGGAGCCCTGGCCTCGGTATTCATTGAGAAGCACTCACTTATTTAAACATAATTATTTCTATGAATTTAGCTATGATAATTTGTCCATGAGAGGCTGAAGGCCCTAGAAAAGGTTTTTACAGTTCTCACGTGGCACACGTTCTCCAACCAGCTCTCGGTCTCGCAGCACCCATCTGTCATGGCGCATGTCTCCAGTCTCGCCCACAAGCAGTCCGAAGCTCAAAAGAAGAATTTTTCTAGGGACGCATGGGATTATATGAACACGGGTCACGTGACACTGATGTTGAAGTGCGGATCTTTCCAGTTGCCAGATCTTTTGTAAAACCACTGCGTCCCAGGGAGCGCTCTCTGTTTCTGCTGACTGCAGTTCATTCTTTGGCTGCTGAGTCATCAGGTCGCGCCACAAGGTCGCGCCATCAGGTCGCGCACTGCGTCACCGTGACCCGAATAGCTCATACCCATGGCGTTTACTAAATACATTTTTACTTTACACAAACAATTTTCTTTATGTGACACTTACGGAGTATTACCTTAGCAATTGCTGGACCCAGAATCACTAATCAATCAATCAGACGAGTGGTGAGTGCGAGGAGAGGGGGCACAGCAGGGCAAGCTGGGAGAGCAAGTGTCAAGTGCGGAGCGAGTGAGGAGAACTTGTCGAGAGACCAGTCGTGAGCATAGAGCTTATTCCGGCTGGGGCGGTGCCACGCTGGTGGGAGATACCTAGTTGGGGAAACTTCCCTCAATCTCGCCACAACGGGGGAAAATTACCGCTGCCTCCTAGGATAAAAATGCACTACACTTATGGAGTATTACCTTAGCAGTTGACGAGCCCAGAATCACCAATCAATCAATCAATCAATCACACAAGTGAGTGCGACGAGAGGGGGCACAGCAGGGCAAGTGGGGAGACACGGAAAGACGTGAGTGCGGAGCGAATGAGGAGAACTTGTCAAGAGACCAGTCGTGAGCCCTGGTTGGGGAAATCCCCTCAAACTCGCCACAGGGAGGGAAATCACTGCTGTCTCCTGAGATAAAAATGCACTACACTTCCGTAGTATTGCCTTAGCAGTTGACGAGAATCACCATTCAATCAATCAATCAGACGAGTGATGAGTGCGAGGAGAGGGGGTCCAGCAGGGCAAGCGAGGAGAGCACGGCGCGCCGCGAGTGCGGAGCGGGTGAGGAGATCGACGCGAACGCGAAGAGCGAGGTGGAGCTCGTCGCAGTGGCTGTCCCCATTGGTGATCGTGATAAACGGCGCGCTCTTGTTCCGCTTGATAAATTGAGTGGGACGGCTACTCACGGCCTGTATCGCGGAAGCAATCTCTTCATGGTGTGCCTTCGTCCATTTAATTAATCCGCGGGGGCCAAGAGAGCAGCGAGGAGCACGAGATCGCGGCGTCCCGACCATGTTCTCCGTCCCGCCACCCTCTCTCCCCTTCTATGTTCTCCCCCCTTCTCTGCGCAGTGGAAGAGCGCATAGAGCAGAAGCTTTTACGCAGTTGCCTAGCGAGGCCTCGGATGCCCAACGCA
This sequence comes from Acheta domesticus, assembly GCA_031308135.1. Taxonomy (NCBI): domain Eukaryota; kingdom Metazoa; phylum Arthropoda; class Insecta; order Orthoptera; family Gryllidae; genus Acheta; species Acheta domesticus. The sequence goes on from JAHLJT010001788.1 coordinate 10,410, forward strand.
GAAATTAGAAATGGTCCTCACTGGAATAAACGTGAAATGAAGTTTTACGTGTAATTGACGTAACAATAGGGTGGCGCATAGTAGAAAATCAGCATAGAATGCGATTTCTTTTATTCTTTGTCGATATCTGCCGGCGGGGTTCCTTATTCGGGGCCCCTTTGTTCGGGAGATCGGTCAACACCGCCTCTACAGAAGGCCTCGGCACAAGCCAATGACGTCATCACATTTGGACCGATTGCTGCATCGGCGTTTGCCTGCGTCGCATTAATATTTCAAAGCAATTTTTTTTTCCATGTTCAATGCAAGCAAAAAAGAAATATAATGCCAAAGAAAATGTTATTTCTCTACGACTGCTCTAGAATGTATACATTTCTCCACGTTATCGGATGCAGTAATGATGCCGATTCCACAAGCCGTGCGAGAATATTATTCTCACACGGTTGTCGACCAATCACATTCGTCTTAGTTCATTACACCACGACAGACGGTTCTCGCAGTCCCCTGCAGAGGCGCTGCGTGCTCTGCCGCGGCTGGTCGCAACTGTCGTTAGACAGGTGAGCCACGAAACAGTATGCGAGTTGGTGTTGAGGTTAAGGCGCCCATTGGATATTTTAAAATATCAATTTTAAAGTCGTAGAGAAAGTATAGTCTTCTGCTCGCGTAGAATGGCTATTATTCACTCGTTGAAATTCCGACACTCGCTCCTACGTCGCCCGTGTCGTCAACATCAACTCGTGAATAATAGCTATCATTCTACGCTCTTTGAAGAATATACTATTATTAATATTAAATATATTTAATAAGCTGTTAGCAAAATTTGCTCTCCGTAATTAAACTAATATACGTTTATCCTGCTATCAAATACCTTCCTCTACCTAACAGAAGAAACTGAATGCAAATAAATTTTAGAGCACACTAATAAATCTTTTTAATTTATTTATTTATTTGTCAAAAAACAGTAAAAACTGTATATGACGTGTGAAGAAAGAAATTTATCTGCGCACATTTTCTTGAGGGCCAGAATTTTATTAAAAAATAAAACGAAAAAATGAATTTAGAAAATAATTATTTTTGAAAAATAAAAATATTTGAAAAATGTTTTTTCCCGAGTTATAGAAAATCAATTTTAACTTTAAATGAACTACAAGCAAAAGGAGTGCTCAACAAAACGTGCGCACAGTGAAGCTACATTTACGTCCAGAAGCAAAACAAGGGGCCATCTCAGCATTTGCTCAATGGATCAGGGAAATTGGACAAAAATCTGATCGAGATGGGGGTCATTACCCGGAAGCTGAAGTACATTACTTGTTACAGGCGTATTAAATATTTTTTAAATGTATACAATGCAAACATAAACTAATTCATTATATATCTTTGTTTTGTTACATTAAACATTATTTTTCTTTTTCACGATCAGTATAGTCTCTAATTGTATAGAAACAGTTTTGCAGCAGAAAAGATTTTACTTTTAACTTAAATTTGTGTACCGACATAAATTGTTTTATGTCATCTGGCAATGCGTTGTAAAGTAACGTACATGTATTGTATGTTGATTTCTTGTACTGAGCTGTTGATACTGACACTTGATGCACGTGATTTCTACGGCGTGTGTTGTAATTATAAATATCAATATTGCATGAAAATATGTTCCCTCCGTTAAGTAGGACATTTTTTGACATTTTTACAGATTCGTAAATAAATAGACAAGGCAATGGTAGGATTCCCAGCTCAATGAAAAGAGGCTTGCAGGAATCACGTGGAAGGCATTTTTTTCATTATTCGAATAATTTTCTTTTGCAATCTGAAGGTCTGAATACTACAGGATGAGCTTCCCCAGAATATTATGCCATATCTCAGGCGAGAATGCACATTTGCAAAATAAACGCAACGAGCTGCATGAAGACTGACAGAATTTGAAAGAATTCTGAATGCATATCATAATGAACTTAATTTAGTGTTTAATTCTGTTAATATGTACATTCCATTTGAGGTTTGATTGAATTGAAAGACCTACAAATGTTGTTGCCTCAACATCAGCTAATTGCATATTGTTCATTTTCAATGGAACATGCGATTTGCGATTGGAGATGCAAAAATGCATTGAAACAGTTTTTCTTTCGTTATCAATTAATTTGTTATTATTAAACCAATTTGAAACTTCTGAAATTGTACTATTTACTGCTTCTTTTTTGCAAAGAACATTCGTGTAATCAGCAAACAGAACCGTTCTTCCATTTTTAATAGACGAGGGCATATCGTTTACATATAACAGAAAGAGAATAGGCCCTAAGATCGAACCTTGCGGGACCCCATGCAAAATTGGCAAGAATTGGAAATATAACTATGTAATGTCCTTTCCTGCCAGTATGGTATTTCTACTCTTTGAGTCCGATGTTTAAGGTAAGAAGTTATCCAATCTAGGGCAATACCACGAATTCCATACGAAGGTAATTTTTAGAACAAGATCTTATGGTCAATAACGTCAAAAGCTTTCGAGAGATCTAAGAATATTCCAATGGGTACTTCATTTTGGTCTATTGATGATGCAACACCTTTGAAAAAAGAAAAAATGGCAGTTTCCGTAGATTTTGATTTTCTAAAACCGTGTTGTGAGTCTGAAAACGCTCTGTTTTTCCTGAGAAATGTTTCCATTCGTAAGTAGAAAAGCCTTTCTAATATTTTTCAGAAAACTGACAAAAGAGAAATTGGCCAGTAATTTGAATATCATTTTTGTTCCCTTTTTTAAAAAGTGGCTTAATTTTTGCTGTTTTGAAAATATCTGGAAATATTCCTGTACATAAAGAAGCATTGAAAATGTGAGTTAACGGATGTATAAAGGCAGGTGCACAAGTTTTTAATAAACAATCCGGAAATTCATCTAAACCAGATGAATATTTAGTTTTTAGTTTACTGACTATTCTGAGGATTTCGTTGGGAGAAGTTTCGGGAATAAACATCGTATCTGAAATTTTTTGGGAAGTGTAAAATGTTGAATTTTGTGATTTTAGTCCCTTCGTGAGATCAGACGCAATTCTGGAAAATTGTTTGTTGAAGAGATTGGCAACTTTTTCCGGATTACTCGTTTCTCTTTCATTATCCTTTAAAATAACATTCTCTACAAGGTATCGAGATGATGTGGTTGTATTTTTTACGATATCCCACATTGCTTTAGTTTTGTTACTAGCGCTCAAAATGTCCTGACTATTTTTCATTATTTTTGCCTCAACTATTACTTTCCTTAAAATTCTTTTATATTCTCGGAAGTATATATGGAAACCGGGTGATACGTTATGATGTTTAGAAATAAAGTAAAGCGTACGTTTGTTTTTACACGATGTTCTAATTCCTTGTCAATTCTAATTCTAATTCCTCTTCAATAACTAATACTTCAACTGACAAACACACACGTGAATTCAAAGTTTTTAGAACTACATTACTTCTGATTTCAGGTAAAGCACATAGGTTCAATGTTATTCAGTCAAAACAAGGCAGTGTTCTCTTAAAATGATTGAGCAGAACAAATTAGTTTCGAATTCTATACAAATTTCTCTGGAAATCTCGAACTAATATTGATGACCCATTATCTCAGAAACTATTGGAGATACCGATATGAAATATTTACTGTACATTATCTGTACTTTTATTGTTGTACTGATCAGCAACTAAAATATAATATTTTTCTTGGACCTCCATTTTTTTTGGAAAATTTAATGACATATTTATTTATAAATTATTCACGATATTTTTAAAATTTAATGACCAATTTGTTTATAAAATTGAAATAAATAATGCTAACTTCATTCACAATTTTGTGTTGTCTAGTTGAGTAATCTGTAAAGGAATCGAAAAAATGGGTTTAATAGTTATGAGAAAACGGGGTATTTGGAACGAAAAACTGAGTTTTGAGAAAAACGCTCCTAAACTTTTTACTATGAATTACCCAGCGCATTCGTTGTATTATTTTACATCAAAAAACTGCTCCATATTGTGAATTACGCTCGTTATTGCTGATATCTAGAAGCTGGTGTCTCTTCTTTTTGCTTTTTGGTTCATTTTCTCAGCTGAGATTTCTGCGAGCAGAGGGAGGCTTGACTGGATCGATTCTGGAGTTGAAATTTTCATTACTAAACATTTTCCGCATTACATACATTGTTAACGTCAACGCTCTTTACGATTGAATTTATTTCCTTTGTTCACAAGCTATTTAAAACACCATTCGGTTTTGTCATTTGAATAGAACTATTTGACATATCTTTCACATACCAGGCTATGCCACCACTTGCCCCAGAGAGAGACAATAACAATATTAAAAACACAGAACCATACACCCGCCAAATTACACAGATAAACAAGAAAATATGAAATTGTGAAAACCACAGCCTTCGAGAGTCAATAGTTTCCGAACTATGTCTGTTCATGTGAAACCCAGGGGCGTGCGGTGATTACTTTGTATACCCCAGCTACAAGCGGCCTACCAGCTTCCCT